>MU183529.1:102892-115753 GCA_016904865.1 Pissodes strobi | reverse complement strand
TTTATAAAACAAATCACCCTAAAAATTATCCATGGATTTTCAATAATGTGCGTGCAAATAACTTGAATATAAAAATTAATATGTATAAACCACCCTTAAATAATATAAAATTCCTCATATGCTCAAAAATTAAGAAAAGATGTCGGATATGATAAAAGGAAAATGGTAAAATATCCTATGGAATGCAATGCAACTGGTGGTCGATGTGAAAAATTAACACAGATAAAAGCAATTAAATCATTAAATTAGACAAAAAACCTTTAGCAATATTTACCTCTCTGAGTTATGAGGGTGGCCTCGGTTTTATAAGATGAGCTCGGAAAGCCTCTAGAAATAATGGAAAATCTTTAGCGTCATGTCGACCACGTGCCGGCAGGCAGTAAAAAGAAATAAATTCCGGAAAAATTCTTACCTCGTGCACTAAGAATATCCCGATAGATCGGTTGTGTCAAGCACTAATTAGGGATTCAATCTTAGATCCCTAGAAGGGTAGTATTAAACACAATACAAAAAGGTTGAATCACCTAGAACCGCACTGCGGCAAAGCGCTTCCTCTCTTTCCAGTGGGTATTTCTAGACGAACGAGATCATCGGTTTCAATCAATTTACCTTTGCAACATCCACGGAATTGTAGAACAAACGTCAGTTCAGAAAAAAATGGTAGTGCTGAGAGCACATGTCGAAAGGAAGAAATAGTCAATACGTGAAACACTTCTAAGATAATAAACGACAACTAAGCGTTGTAAAACGACCGAAGCAACAACTAATGAGCTAAAATTTAATTTTCCATTAAATAATGGGTAATATTCCTAAACAAAATGATAAATCTGTAACAATCTGGATCTACAGCAACAATTATCGGAAATATAGCCCATTACTATTATTCAGGGCTACCAATCGAATATTGCAAAACTTACATCATGCTACTTGCAAAGAAAAATTAATATAAAGAAAGCCCAAATACCAAAGTCCACAACTGTTCGGTAAGAAGGTGGAACAACAAAATAACCTCAAAATCCACTAAAATAGAATAAAGGAAAACAAACATTGACGATTGAAAGAAAATTAAAGAAAATTAAGGGAAAATAACGGGAAAATATGTGAGGGATAGGCCCTAAATCCCTAGAGCACTATGGGAAGAGCAAACAACAAACAATCCATGCAGAAATCAACAAGTTTTAGAAGAAAATAAGCAACAGGTACTAGGTTTTACTATTAAAGAGAAAGAAAATGGAAAAACTAACAATTATTCTCGAATTAACAGGTAAAGAATAAAGCAGCAGCAATATCTCAAAGCAAATCAGTGACCCCAATAAGTTAAAGCCTGAAATTAGAAGTGAAATATTTAAACCAAAAGTAGTATATGGATTTGACCGATCTAACGAGGACCAAGGTAGGTTATTAACTCAGTTCCCTATAGAATTGCAAGTAAACAGAATTATTGTAATATAACTAAGCAAAGTTAAACTAATACCACAATATCTTATTTTAGTTGTTTGATAAGCATAAGCGAGCCAATATATTATCCACTAAAATAAATATAGTCACAAAGTGCTGGAGGACAACATAAGAAAAAGGATGATCAGAATAGCCACTTATGGCCACAGCAGTGTTATAAAAGCTAATACATATTATGTAATACTAATTGTATGTATATTAAAATTAATTAATATTAATAAACGCTGCAACTTATTAACAACAAATCAAATAAATAAATTTATATATAACTAACCGAAGAGGTTAATACTCAATAATTCTTACCACAAAATAAAGAACATTTTGTTGCTAAATGCAGCATATAACTTTACTCTTTTTATAGATGCAAAATCAGGCTTTTCGTAATCTGCTTCTTGATAGCTGGAACAAATTTTAGTACTATCCTATGATTTACGATTCATTTATGGCACCAACCGTCAATTGCCATGGAATAAACTTTAGTTAGCTAAAAGAACTTTCGACAGATTAGTTACATTATCAGTCTTAACAACAAACTCATTTAGTATAACTTATTTTTTGTAACCTAAATAAATCACAAAAGAGCGCGGAAGTAGCAGTCAGACTTGAACGCCTTGTAGCAATTGCTTGGCAAGCTTTTTCTAAGTAATAGAATTCTGAATGTTTTTATTAAAACATGTGTAATTCACGCAAATTTCTTGTAAACTAGGCACCAAGCGATGCAGACGTTAAAACTAGTGAGCTACATGATACAGACGCAGATGTTTTTGAAAACGCTGATGTTTCGGCTTTACTTATTCATCATGTCAAAACCAAATATCAAGATAATGAGACCAGCGAATGAATCAAAAAGAGACAAAGTCACTCAAATAAGTTAATTTCAAAAGGAACTGGGACCTATAAAAACTGCATGTTATATCAGAAAGCGATACCACATCATTATCGTTCAAGAAATCAAAGAAGCAATGTCTTTCTATTTTCCAAAAACAATTTGTGATGTCCACCAGTTGTTTATTTGAAGAAGAAAATGTAGAAAAAGAAGAATTATGAAAATTTGGCATGGATATATTAGGGAGAATGCAATAATAGATAATAATTTATTATTTAATCTTGCAATTGTTTAAGAAAATGCCATCTTCGCAATTTTTGAAATAATGAATAACGATCTATGAAAAGAAGCTTGAATATTTTTTTCCACATCGGAGTTCAAAGCTACAGCTCAAGTGTGACGAATTTATTCTATGGTTAGGCTGAGGTGATTCAGTCTCATGCTGCTTGGATGACGTGGGCATATGCTCCGTTGATATTACTAATGACAGGGATCAAAGTGGTAATGAAATGAACTAATTACTCTTATCATTTTGTACTACATATAGTATCAACTAATTGATCTGATCTAAGCAGCATGTCGGTTGAGAATTAAACGATATAATTCCGAATATTTATAACATAAGTTAATTTATGAGAGGCATCTTCTTTCTACATTGCAAGATATAAACGAGCTAAGAAGGTCAAATTAAATGACTTGCAAGCTGAGCTATCTAATAACATCTTTTTTGACACAGGGTTTTTAATTTAAGATGAGCACCCCATATTTTATTTCATTTGTCTGGTTAGAAAAGATTTATTTATTCTGTTAATTATGGTGCAACTTTTCTTGCTTTATGCTGCTAGATAATTCATTCAGATGCTAATCTTTGCCATTGTAAACATTTTATTTCATTTAAAATTTCGCGGCCGTTCAACAATAAGAGAGAATACTTAATCACAACATGATGTTTCAAGAAAGTTCCTTAGATATTTTAAAATTCTCTAAAGTGCTATGAAAATTCTGGGTATCACTAACTGTATTTTGTGAAAACCGATTTTAAAACCTTTTTTTATTTAAAGTTCAAATTTAATTAAAACTTAAAAATGACGTTCTTGCATATTTTTTTTATTTAACCTATGACTTTATATACATATGTACAAAACTCATAATGATTGAAATGACATATTGATTACAAATCAGTATAAATACGATCAGTCAATAATATGATGGAGCATTACGTAGTTAACAAATTCACTACATACAGTACGATAAAATATTATGGCGAGTACTATAGTTAGTAAGATTACTTACTCATGGTTCTAGTTCACATTAAACTCCTTACTAATCATACGTTTTAGAATGTTACGCATATTAAATCATCTTTTTTGGTTTGATGACATTGTAGCCTTTAAACGTTTATTATTTTATAAGGCTCGTATCTTATATGATTGGACTAATAGGAGAATAGCGAATATGGCTCTTTTATAATACAAAATTTTAATTGCATTTCTCTGCTTCCTATTTTAGGGCTTTAATTTACTCTTCGGTCACTTATTCGCCTTAAACTCAACATTAATATAATTATTAAAAGTTACTGTTTAACTGCGGCCATCATAATAGAGGCGATTTTTCCAAAAACACGAGTACCGCGTAATCATTCTTACCCAATGAAATCAACTTTACGTATATTCGGTGGGGTTTACATTTAATAGATAGCTCAATTTGTCTCAGATATTTCGGATATCGCGTATCATTCTTTAAAATATTTTAATTAACATATGTATGCCTATATGAATTTAATGACGTCTATATTAAAACCAAATACGTTTAAAATGAAAAAAAAAAATACTTCGATGAGTTCATTGCTTTAACTTAGAAATCAACGCAAACACGCGTAGTCAACTAGGATGGAAAAAGTAGGATGAATTGTTTTATATAAATATCCATAAAACATTTTGTTAGATTTTCAAATGTGATATCCACGCGTCAACACAAATTTCAGATGATTTATACATTATTTTGAAAGCCAATATACCACAGTTTTCTGTATTAATTAATACAGAAAATTTCAATTATTACATTCAGACAGATGAAAAATTGTTGCCGATAAATCATTCAGTGCACTAATTGGTTCCAAAACTATTTTTATTGTCACAGTTTGGTCCAATAAATATTTTGGAATTTAAAATTTTTGGTGAGATTTGTGCATTTGTGGTTTTATGTCGTTTGTTATCGATTTGCACTTGCGATTTTTTAATTATATTGCGGTTGGAATAGGAAATTCTATTATCGTTTTAGATATACTAATTGAAATCGATATATGTAGCTTAAGGTTGCCACCTATCCAGTTGTCAAGAAAGGTTATTACATAAAAATAACAAGAAAAAGCGCTGCCGGTTTACTCGGGTGCATTCACCATTTAATGATCATTGTTTTAGAAAATAATGCTATATGTGAATTTGGTGGAATCGGTTTAACAATCAAATGAAAAATTGGAGTTTAGATCGATGAGCTCTACCAGAGAGATCGGCAGGAGATACATTTGCCTATGCCACTCATATTATGGAGTCGGGCAATCAATTGAGAAATACGATTGCGTTGGTTACTTCAAAGCAATTCGACAGAGTTTGGCATGGCGGATTGCTCAACAAACTGTCGCCTTTCGGACTGGCAGTGTCTCTCCGCAGCTGGCTTGCTAGGTTCCTTAAGAACCGATCTCTGCACGTTCACCATTAATGCAAAAGTGCCTCAGGGCGCAATACTTTCACCAACTCTATTCCTCATCTATATTAATGACCTGCTGACCGAAACCAATAATTCTGTTTACGGAAAAACCTTTACCAGCGCAGTACACATAATCAAGATCTGGAGAAAGTTCGAACTTGAAGCAACAGGAATGTGGTCCAGTTCAGTGCAGCAAAAACTCAAGCAGCCACGTTTACCAAGAAAGTCAATACGCTGGCGGGTCCTGACATCATTATGGTAGGATCGACCATTTCTTCATCCTCGCAAATCGGACTACTGGGTGTCTCTGTCAACAGCGATATGTCCTGGCATCACCACGTTGCTAACATTACAAAATCAGCCTCGCAGAAGCTTGGTGCGCTATTTCGCAACAAAAAACTGTATGCACTGCAGTACCTGCTCTTGCACTACAAAGCGCAAATAAGACTGTGTTTAGAATATTGACCCCACATTTGGGGTACCGCATCTAAGCACTCCATAAAGTTGCTGGTTTCCCTTAAGGAGAGTCTGTGCGTCTCGTCGCCGGAGTTGACCCGTGATGTAGATAGACTGGAGATCTCCCTGTTTTAGAGATATTTTCGTAGCAGATATTCCCAGGATTTGACCTGACTCATTCCTCTTCCAGCAACACTTGTCAGACAGTCACGGCAGACGGCAAGAGCGCACCCATTCGTCGTACAACTGGAAATACCTAGAATATCGCTTTATAAGGGCTACTTTATCTGGCCCACTGCATCACTGTGGAACTCACTCCCAGGACATCTGTTTCCCTCCAGTTACAACCTACAGCTATTTAAGAACCGTATCAATCGACAATCAAGATCTTCCCGCACACACTGCGCGTCTAGGATCTACTTCTACTATGTCTGTCGCTTCCAAAAAAACGTACCGAAATCGAAATTAAAAAGGAATTTAAAATTTATACTTGGCTCGAGAATCTTTGAAGAAGGCACAAGAAGATAGTGAGGAGAAGAGGGTTCGTCCTTCCGAAAGAGGGACAGGTGGAAACCCTAATGGCTTCAAAATTTCAAGAAATGTTGCAGTAACAGACTGATTTTGTATCTCAGAAGATATTTTTGTTGGTATTTAAGTACTAAAATAGGTGTGTTTTTAAGACCGCATGACAGATGCAAAACTAAACAAAATTGGACTTGGTTCCAGCATCTGCTACATTTTGTATAAATCATTTTATTGTTCGAAGAGGAGGACATATTTGACTGAAGAAGGGCTGAAGGAGATGGTGAGGAGAAGAAGGCCTTTCCTTTTGAATGAGAGACTTGGGGAAAACCTAATGGCTTCAAAATGTCTAGAAATCTTGCAGTAACAGACTCACCGACAGGATTTTATCTCTCAAAGGATGTTTTCTCGGGCATTAAATTACTAAAACAACATAAAAAGTATGTTGGGGTTTGCAACCTTCGGCAGCATGCACTAAAACTGAGCTTTATCCACAATACCGAAACAGAATTTTTGCACTCAACGCGAGTTTCGCTAACCATGTTAGCATCATCAGGAGATGATGCTACTGGTACGGACGCCAATAGCGGGAATAAAAACCTAACTTGTCTTCTACCCACCACCTCACACCCCCACAAAGCCACTTACATTACATAAAATCCTTAACCTAACTTATCTTCAACCCACCACCTCACACCCCCACAAATCCACTTACATTTTGCCTTATTGTTAATATATACATACATTACAGGAATGCATCGGTAACACGTCCATATCTGTGTCCTTTATTAACGCTCAATCCCATTCGTTCACCACCTAGACATCTTTTCTCGAAATTTCCCCATCCCTCCTCAGACTCATATTTCCCCATATCTTGCCTTCTCCATTTAGTCTATTCCTTTCATCCACCCTTTCTCTCAATATACACCTCCCTCTCACATGTATCCTATCCTCTCTCTAAACTACACTCACACATCCCATTCGTATGCTATCTCCTCATTATTTCCTCTTTTCTCGTGCTCCTGATATTCTTGAGCCCTAACAGGCTCCTCCTTGTACCACCTTCAATTTCCCTTCCCTCGTCCCTGCCACTCCTAGCCTCTCTATTCGCGATGTTCATACATCCTTGTGATCTTCTCATCCATTCCACCGTCACTCTGAACCCATTCATCCCCAATTCTCTCATTCTACCTTGTATTTTTCTTACCCACTTATGACGCGTCTTGTAATTGTATATCATCCTCACCGCCATCTCCGAATCAGTGAGGATCCTATGATTTCCCAACTGTTGTCCCGTTTCTATCTCATCCAACATGTACTCCACTCCAAAAAGCTCTCCTTGAACTCCCCCAACATTCCTGATCCTCCTATTTCCTATGCTTACCTCCTCGTTAACCTTAACCCACAACCATCCTATATTCGTTACCCCCTCCTCTTCACTCATATCCACGTATACTTTTACCTCCTTATCACCAACGTCTCCCTCACTCTTCCTGGTCAATCTTTCCGGTGGATATTCTTTATCCCTTTCTCTCACTCCATTTTCCTTCCTTTTATTTCTCATCCGCTGCCTAAACTTGTACCTGATCCTCGCCTCTATGTCAAAAGGCGTCATCCCATTCATGACCTGAAGTCCCTCACTCGCCACTGTCCGATACGCTCTAGCCACAATAAATCCAAACATACGTTGTATCGCATCCAACTGCCTTTTCACCCTCGTGTAATTCGCTCGTATGCCCCACACCTCACTCCCATACAAAATTGCTAGGCTTACCACCATGTCATAAATCATCCTCGCTTTGTCCTTGTTCACTCCATGTTCATTCCTCGCTAACGCACACAGTTTCATCGCCAACTCACCCGCTTTCATCCTCCCTATTTTTACATGTTCAATAAAATTCAACTTCCTATCAATCCTTAAGCCTAGGAAATCCACATACTGTTTACACTCAACAACCGGTTCCTGAATTTTCCCTCCTCTTTCTACAAACATAACCTCAGTTTTTCCCTCGTTATGCTCCGCAAAACTTTCTCTTTCCCACTCCTTACACTCTGTCCATGTTCTCTCCCATTTTCTCTCTATTTCGCGCACTGACCTCCCCGGAATCACAATTACTTGATCATCCGCGAAGGCCTGCCCTTTCACTGCCTTCTCTCTCTCTAGGTCAGACATCCTCCTCAGCCACCCTTTCATACGTAACAACCATAGGATCGGCCCCAGGCTCGACCCCTATGGACATCCTCTCCCCGGTTGCCTTTCCGATTCCCCACTCATTACCTTTCTCTCCGCTAAAAAACTCCAACATATATCCCTCATTTGCTTCGGCATTTTCGTTCTCTTCATTTCCTTGTCAATCGTTGCCGGCCATGCCAAATTAAATGCATTCTTCAGATCCAAATCGGGTCCCTTCCTCCCCTGAACCCAAACTAACTCTCACTGAACTTCAGCTCTCTCTCACACCAAGTTCTCACCCTTTCATTCAACACCCGATCCAAAACTTTCCCTAAGGTGGGTAACAGGCTTATAGGCCTAAAACCTCCCTTCGCCTTAGGGAGCCAGCGAATTCTTGCCACCTTTCAGATCTTCGGGAAGTAACCCTTCTCCCAACACCTGTTATACACCTTCAACAGCGATCCCCCAATACCTTCTTCCCATATTGCCTTACTCGCCTCGTTTGGTATCCTGTCATCTCCACAAGCCTTCCTCTTCTTAAGGTCCAAAATCGTATTTCTATTTGAGCACAGTAAGTGGTTACAAATTTTTCATAAAATTCGAATGAGGGGGGAGGGGCGCACTGCGCTTTTGCTTTGAAGTGTGTAAGCTTTACCGCCAATTGACGGGACCCGGCACGCAGCGTGAAACTCGTCGCGTCGACCCAATCACAAGGCGTGTGGCGCGATACTTTACACTCCAGACTCCAAGCGTGACATGGTGCCGTGTAATGGCGCCTTAAAAGGCATCATCACTTTTAAAGTCTTTCTTGTACAGTTTTTAGCGTAGACTCTCGATGTTTTCACATTTTCCATTTCTCAATATTTCTGAGACCTAAAAACTTTTGAAGAGTTTTTCTCCTATCCAACTCGGGGAGCATGTATATTTCTTCAAAAATATGCATGTTCAAAAGGTACTCGCCATTGATCGATTCTAGGCAGTTTCAAAGGGTTCGGAAGACCGCCAAAAGCAAAGTGCCAAGGACGTTTTATCAAAGTTTTTCGACAGTAATAGCAAAAACAAATCTGTCGGCCATCCTCAAGTCTTAGAGGGAAAAATGATTAACGTAAAAAGTACCCAAATGACCGTTACATGACGACTCAGTTTTATTCACTACCCAGGAAAAAGTGTGTTAAACGCGCCTAAAGAAGTTTTCACTTCAAAATCTCAAAAGCTTTGTGTTGGGGAAACACCCCAATAAGTGTATTAACTTGTCGTTTTTCACCGTATAGTTTGGTGATAGCACCCTGTATTCCGTAGTATGAATGAGCCATAACTAAACTCCAAATAAATATATGTCACCCCAGGTAAACAACAATTGTCTGCAATAATAAATTCCATTATATGAAACCATCGCGAAAAGCAAATTGTCATTCTCTGTCAAGGAAAACATTTTTAAACGTTTAAATTTAATATATCCTTGTCTCTGTCAATGTGGTGTAAACAACAATATGTGAAATAATGAAACAATATTTTCTACCCTCTCAAAATGTATCCCGCGCATTTGCTACTCTATTTCAGTTTGCCGCCAGTAGGAATAATTCAATTTAGTGCAGTACAATCGTTCACTCGAGAAGCACCTAGAAAGTTGTAGCTCCGTTGGTGCCAAAATCTTTTGGACCAATTTCTCATTTGTTTACAGAGATATTTAGAGAATATTTGGTGTACTCTGATCTCTTTATCCGAGCTTGGATAAAGAACTAACTCCCCTTGGGCGTTTTAACGCATTTTTCAAAGCCAATATGAGTCGTAAAGAGTCTCTCTTGAAGATAGAAGAAGATAAAATGGCGGATAGAAATTTGTAAGTAGACAAATCTATTCCTCTACTTGAAATTCGAATCAAATGTTCAAAGTCCTGGTGAAGTTAAGTTGAGAGAATCGAAGAAGACGGAAAGTACAACGTATTTTGTGTGAACGAAGCCAGTTAGTTGAAAAAGAACGTTAATTAAATTCAGTAAAAAAGGAAATATCTAGTTCATTTTAGATTTAAATAATCAAGAAGTTTGGTTAGTACAGTACCTATTCAGTTCTATGCGTGAAAGGATGAATGCTTGAGAGTAGTTAGAAATTATTGTAGATATTTATCATATTTAATGCAAATTAATTCTTGCATTATTAAAGTACCTAATACCTAAAATACTTGTTTCACTTCACACCCTTTGAATAAAACCCTTACCACCCTATTTTAATACAGGCCACAAATGAAAGTGGTTAATCATAAAGTTAATTACCACCCCCAATTTTGTGGTCATAAATGATTTAAGAAGTAATTGTGTATACAGACCACCTTGAGCGTGACCCTTCCAACTTGCCTATCTTAATTATTGTCTAGCACTTTCAGTTAAACCGGATAACCGGAAGTTAGTATCACAGTGCAGATAACAAAAATTTACCGCCTGTCGTATTTTATAAAATATCAATTTTCAAACGTCAAGTTTTATCGTCCACTTATTTTTTTAAATGCAGACCTGACAGCTTTGTAAATATTTTTAAAACTTTTATGTATCGACATATATATCATTATTTTTATATGAAATATTCACCGTCAGGACATTTGGAGTACGGTCCTGATTTTTGTTTCGTAAAGCAAACTCATCGCACTACTTGCTGCAATACTTCTCTTGGGGTAGCTGTGTAATACTAAAATACAAATGTTAAATTTTTGGACAACGGATTTTCTGGATGAAGACATTTTTGATTTATAACCAGAATTCAAACCTGAAATGTAAATTAGATAAAATATGTAAATGCTAATGACCTATTTAATAGATGCCAAGTATTCACTAGACATCAATTTTTCTTTTAAGAAAACAGACGCCATAAATATTTATAACTCCACTACACACGTTCCCTACCATTACCGTAACAAGAGGAGAATATTTTTAATTAAACTTACCGGATTTCGTAGTTTTCACTTCGTTTGGTTTATTGTGGTAGTTAGTTTATCCGAGGCCCCGCGGGGCTGCTGCTATTAACTCTACCCTTTGTCGCTGCTCTCGTAACCTAAAAGAACAATTTACAGAGATTATAATCACTTTTACCCTAGACGCTTGGTTTTATGGGTTAGCAACTTGAAGTTGATTGATGCTAATACCGTAGTTAATGTCCCCCTTTTAGCGACATATTATCCTAATAGGTTTCAGTGATGGGTCATGTACTCATCTAAAATAATGAATATCAATGAAACGCAATAGTCTACTTCTTATACACTATTATATTTAAAGTTTTAGTAGAGAAACATATTTTAATAATCATTATGAAATTTGCATGAAAGGCGAATGAGGGTGTTATGTTATAATCATTCATTCATTTGGCACCTTCAATTACGTTAATTGGAAAATTGAAAAAATTAAATTAATTGATCAACATTAATAATGAAATAAAATACCAATTGCAGTTAGACCTTTTAACTAATACATTTTAGTTTATTTGCTTCGGTTAATTAGCGCCGAAGATATACAAGATTATATATAGATCTTCATAAACCCACAAATCTCGCCATCATTTTGATGGGGCATAAGAATTTTCACAAAGTACTTCGATCACAGAATAACAATATTGAGAATTTCCACTCCGAGTACCGCCTTAGATCTCAGTCTGACAAATTTTTTGGGGACATTCATTAAATCAGAAATTACCAGTTCCGCACTTCGGTTTTATGAAAATGTATGAGCAGAGGTGTACGCGCGTATATTCTTTTGATTGAAATTATGTGAACTAATTATAACACTTAATATTTTTTTTATTGTTGATATACAATATGCCTGAACAAAGTAAATAAACACATAACAAATTTCTTATTGGTGATTTCTTACAAAAATTTCTCTGAAAGTTTTTACAAAAATATTTTTGCCATAAAGCGAAAAATCACAAATACCTTGCAAAATTAAAATTATGAAATTGATTCTAAAATAATACACAAATATTCTATGAAGAAAATCAACATGATTGTAACTAAACAAATAAAAAGAAAAAGCTCTTTAGTTGATTGAAGATGTTCCTCTGGCGTCAATTAAAAAGGCTGGAAGGAAAGAATAGAATAATAGGCAATTAAAATTTTAAATTTAAATGTTAACAAAGCGGTATTAAAAATTAAATAAAATTTAAAACAAATCTCGGAGGCGCAGTGCATCAATCCCTGCACCTCTCGCATGCTAGGCGAACCTTCATTTTTATACGTATGAATCAATGCCAAAAAGCCATTTTCTCAATATTTTCGAAACAAGGACGCATTTAAATTGTTTATCCAACTGTCATGTCGTGCCGATCCTCGCGGCTTTTTCGGCGCTAGAACGACCCAAAGTGACCGCTTTTTCAAAAATATAGACGCCCAAAAAGAATGCTCGCGATTTTCCGATTCCGCCAATGTCAATAGAGTTCGGATGACCGTCAAATGAAAGTAGAGATGTTCACGATGTATCGATTTTTATAAACCGTTGAATGCGTTGCTTTCTATAGTCGATAGATTAATTTTGCCGTGTATTTGCAATATATTTCCATCTCAAAGAATAAATAAAAAAATATATGCCTGATCTTTATAAGCACAGAAATGAAGTGAAATTTATTTTTTTCTGGTATTTTTCCCTCAACTTTCGCCCCCGGTTTCGACACTTTTAATTTTTTTGGCTTTCTTTATTTTTTTTTCATAAAGCATTTTTTTCTTTTCTTTTGCCATCCCATA
>MU183529.1:52935-87892 GCA_016904865.1 Pissodes strobi | reverse complement strand
GAGTAATATATAGGCACGAAATAGCAGTTGGTAAATAGTGGATTCAACACCATCATACAGGCCTAATTCTAAAGAGGAATGTAGTTTGTATTCATACAAATGATTTCAATTTGATATAAAGATTAGGTATCTTTTAGAATATGATCATAGAGGACGTTCCAAGCATGGATATCATACCATTTAGAACGGCCCTCACCAAAATAAAACTTTTGCAACTGAAGGATAAAAATCGATTTCAAGCATTTTAACTGGATATGGTTTTGCTTTAAAAGGACACAATTTTGGAGTTATTCTTAAATATACCAGGTGATGGTAAAAACGGTTTTCTTGAAATGCACCTCGATATCACAAAACTTATTTAGATCTATATGTACGATTCAGAATAATTTTTATGATTTACTAAATTAACAAAAACAATTGCTTCAACAAAGACCAACAACAACAACACCATGTCACATACACCTAAACTACGACAAAGGTAGCGACATATCTAGCCTAGTACAGTGGGAATTAAATATGCACTGGACCCTGCACAAGGAGCTGTTTATGTCATAAGTGATGAAATGGACACTTAAAAAGATCACTGTGTCTAATGTTATAAATCTCAACAGATGTGTTTGTGCTGGAACCGCAGCTGCTGACTCCAACGATGCTTCTGAAAGGATTCAAAATTAAGCAGACGACAGCGATAACTATATACGCATTCAAAGCTTTCCTCTGAACACGTTCCAAATCTTGGCTATGAACAGCATAATATGGGGACCACACTATTAAATAGTATTCCAAACAAGGCGCTACATAAGTACAGTAAATCATTCCCAGAGCAGCACCAGAGAAGTACTTACTAAGACGAATCAGAAAACCAAGTTGTCTTAAAGCATTTCAAACAATTTTGTCGGCGTGGACAATAGGACTAAGATCGGGATCAAGAATAGCCCCATGGTTTTTAACATGATCAGACCTACTCAGAACCCCTCCGCCAATGGCCTACTCAAAAGAAATGGGGTTCCTGGACCTGGAAAATACATGACAGATAATTTTGTTAAATTTAGGTAGAGTTCATTCCTTCTAGACCACTTTGACAATGTCTTTTGCGTTTATTTTGACTAGTATATTGTTCTATTTTTAAAGCAATATAAATGTCGTTAATTTAGCACTTACGGGTGCTAATTAATCTAGCTGCAATCCAAAGTAATTGTACTTGACTAACACTAAAAACATCAAATGTATGCTGCAAAATATATTGTAATAATATTTTAATGGATATGAAATACTTAATATTCAATATTTATCAATTATATTTCGGTTTCGTCTTCGTAAATAACCAGATGTAGTCTCCCCATTCCGCACCGAATACCACGAGTTTAAAGCCAAAAAATCCATCCGCCCTGCATCTCGCCACCCCCGTACCTAGATGTCATTCTTCTTTCTCGTGCCGAACGAACCACACGTGCCGCGTACCGTGTCGTCCTATCGGCATAGTTTCGATTGATAATCTTTTTTAAAGACAAGTGCGTGTACTTCCTCCATCAAACTGGGTATAACCTATCTTAGAGAGTCGCCTGAGCGCTAGCTAAGCCTGGACGGGGGCGGTTTCTGGAAAATTTCCTCGTAGCAGCGTCAATCCGTATATGCCAAAGTCAAAGTCAAAGTCAAGAAAAGTTTGATGTTCAAAAACGGTTATACCTAATATTGTCCGTTAAGTGTGAAATGCCGAAACATAGCATAAGGAGAAGACACAGACTTCAGATGATGAAGAAACTCTTCTACGTAAATATAAAAAAAATCAAAAGGCAATTAAACGTTTTTTCGGCTTGAATCGGTGAGAGATGACCGTTCTCGTTATCCGTCGCATTCACGACGCTCATCGCATTCAGCAGGACTACTGTCGGGCTATGAAATTTCGATCGATGCAGCCGGCACAATCCAAGACGCCAACATAACCACGGAGGACCTTAGAGGTAAGCATTAAAATTAAAAGGCTTGTGGTTGTTTGGGTATCAATTTTATTCTACATGTCGAACTCGGGTACATTATTATTTTATGACAACTTTTATTACAAATAATTCAAATTTAAGGGCAAATTAAAGGCTAACCCAAGCCCGGGCAAAAATGAGCTTCAGGCATCTGTTATAGAAAATAAAGCTTTAAGTATCGAGTGTCAATAGGCCTGCTCTTTATCTTAAGAATTGCCTTGTATCGTCGATTTTAAAATAACATAACAAAATTTATAAGCGCAATATCATTTGATACTGCATAGATAATAAAATAAAAAATGATATTTATTTATGGCTATACAATCACCCTATTTATGGCAATAGGTTGCAATTGATTATGCACTCATTCATACTATGTATGTCTCCATTTTTGGCAATGGAACCATCCTATTTATGGCAATAGGTTGAAATTCGCTATATATAACCCATTTTTGGCAATGGGTGTAGCATGCAATGCAGTTTCATGTTTCAAATAAAGGAAATTTTTGCATATTTCACATATGAAAGTGTGCTTGACAAAACCTCTACTCTACCACCAACTCCAGAACTAGATGATATGATTAATAAGTCCAGGAATTATATGGATAATTTACATAACATATCGTTAGATAATGCATAAATAATAAAATAAAAATTATCACATACCATAAGTTTTGCGTACTTTTATAATAATAGGCCGATCTATATATACTTACGGCAATATAATCACCCTATTTATGGCAATAGGCTGCAATTAATCATGCACTAATTCATAAGTACTATGTATGTCTCCATTTTTGGCAATGGAACCATCCTATTTATGGTAATAGGTTGAAATTCGCTATATTATATAACCCATTTTTGGCAATAGGTATAGCATGCAAAGCAGTTTCATGTTTCAAATAAAGTAAATTATTGCATATTGAACACATTAAAGAGTACTTGACAACACCTCTACTATACCACCAACTCCAGAACTATATTCTGGAAATGATAGGGGAGGAACTTCCAGACAAACAATAATTGCCATCGCCCCCCCCCCCCCTTCTTTTCAAAAAGGCATCGCAAGCCGATGGACTAAAATGCTCAAAAATGAAATACGTTTAGAGGAGGAATATAACTTGATTAAAAAATATCCCCACGCGGAAAACTGCCCCATACTGGCAAGCCCCAACTAATCCGGAAGTTGTTAAAGTCATAAATGGTCAAGTTACAGGTAGGGATGAAAAACTTACCAGCCAACAGAATCAGATTGGGGCTGCCATCTCGTCTTTGGGTCACGTCACTACTCACAAATTTGTTATCTGGAGAGGAGGGAGGGGGGGACAACATGAACTACATAAGGCTAGTGGTGACGCAGGAAAATTGCTGTTGGGTTTTCATCAAACCCAATCGGCTACAAGAAGAGAGTTGACTGCTATCAATTTAAGGAAATATTTGAAATACATTCTAACTAACGTGCCATCCGATGGCTGGCTCTTTGGGGAAAACTTTAGTGACAAGATCAAGGCTGCTAAAGAATTAGAGAGGTCCAGCTTAGATCCTAAACACAAAACTTAAAAAAAAAACAGCCGCTCGTCCAAGACAAGACTTTAAACTACCGCCGGCCACCCCAATAGTACAACCTGGGGGCAGCCAGGATGGACGTCTACAGAACGTGCAGTGAGCTTTCCAACAACGTCATATGGATTTTCACAGGAAGACAGTTCGACGCAACAACAATCAAGATAGGAGGAAGACCAGAACAGAGTACCGGCTGTCAGCACGAATCAAGGACCGATACAAGCCTTAAGTCATCAAAGTAAGGTTAGTACAGCAGTGGGGAGGTAAAATGGCGAGAACTACCACAAGCCGAATTGGTTTTGTCTTGGATCTCTGGTCTGAAAATTGCTTTCCACAAAACACCAATTCAGTTATTCCAGCCTGTTTGTTGTAAGTGGTCGATAAAGGAGGAGACATATACTCCCCAGTTGCATTCAGCAACTACTTTGCTCTGGAGCAATTAACATGGTAAAACCGTGCAAAGGTCAATATATTTCTAATATTTTTCTAAGGCCTAAGTACGATAGCTCGTACAGGTTAATCTCAAATATAAACTGAAATAAATTTATTAACACTCAGCAGTTTAAGCTAGAAGATCATAAAACTGTATCCAATATCATAAAAAAAAAATTGGTATATGACAACTTTGGACCTTACAGATGCCTATTTTCTTATCCCAATTCATGTCTAACATAAAAAGATTTTAAGATTTAAGTTCAGGGACACATTGTTTCTGTGTGCGAATTTTTGCTTAACTGTGTACCAGTAATTTTCACAAAATTAAGGAAACCTGTTGTTGCTTACCTAGTAGCAACATATTAGTCAATACATGGTTTTCCTTTGTTAGGAAACACTTATAATGAATGACAGCAAGGATAATTTACTCTTTACAATAAATTGTTTAGAGAATTTAGGTTTTCTCATTAACTATAAAAGAAGTGTCTTACAATTCAGTAGAATTTACAATTTCTGTACCTAAAGACAAACAAACTTCCATAATAAAATTACTGAAGTCAATTATGACAATTAAATCTTGTTAGATCAGAGTTTTTGCACAAATAACTGGTAAACTAATCTCCATATGTCTAGCCATACCTTGCAGTTAGCTATATACAAAGCTACTTGAAAGACAAAAATATCTGGCGTTGAAATGTGTTTTGGTAACTATAATAAATCAATGCAAATGCCATCCATTCTTAGAAATGACCTTAAATGGTGATGATCAAAAATTCAAAACGGAAGGAACCCTATTCGAAGGGAGAATTTCACCGAAATATCTTCAAATGCTTCCTTGACGGGTTGGAGGGTTCATTGTAACAACATTAAATCTCATGGTTTTTGGTATATAACAGAAAAACAGGAACATATAAACTTCTTAGAACTTAAAGCGGCTTTCATTGGTCTAAGATGTTTTGCCAAGGGACTTTAAAAAATGCAACATATTACTTCACATAGACAATACCACATCCATTGCTTATATAAATAGGATGCGGGGGCATACAATACACAAATTTAAATACTCTATGTCAAGATATATGGCAGTGGTGTGAAGAAAAAGAACTTTTTATTTTTGCTTGCTATATTAGTTCTAAAGAAAATAAAAATGCAGATAACGTATCTCCTACAATTACATGTTAAGACGGAGTGGGAATTAAATGACCGGTATTTTCGAGAAATTATCAGGTATTTTAGAAAATCTGAAATAGATCTTTTTGCCAGTAGAATTAACACCAAATGTCCTAAATTTGTATGGTGGCATAGAGATCCAGACGTTTTCACGTTGATGCTTTTACTCTGAACTGGAATATATTAACTTTCTATGCTTTTTAACCTTGTTCAATTATTTTAAGAGTTTTCAGAAAATTATAAACGATAACGCAGAAGGTATAGTACCTTATTGGCCAACACATCCTTGGTATCCAATATTTATATCATTTCTAAAAAGAAAACCTATTCATTTAAAACCCACTAAATATTTGCTTACTTCTTTTGACAGGTCAGTTCAACACCCCCTATGGTGCCACACTTACCCTGGTAGCAGGGTTCGTATCAAACAAGCACTCAAACTTGGACTAATGCCTGAATCGGCCCTAGAAATATGCATGGCTTCTGAAACATCATCAACGATGAAGCAATCTAATTAAGGTTTAAAACTCTGGTGGTCATTTTGTAAGTCTCAAAATATAAAAAAATCGGCTTCAACACCAGATATACTTAATTTTTTAAACCATAAGTATAACGAAGGAGCTTCTTATGGTTCACTAAATTCATATCGATCATCCATTGTACAATTATTAGGTCCTACTATTACCACTGATTTTCGAGTAAAAATATTTTTAAGGCTCTTTATCACTTGAGACCAAACGACCCCAGATATGAGAACACTTGTGATCCATCCATAGTCTAGATTACCTACACAACATAAAAAATAACGAACTTTTTTTGGAACATCTTAGCTACAAATTTGCTGCACTGTTCGCTTTAGCAATAGGACAGCTGGTACAAACTTTATCGCGTATTGAATTAAAAAAAGCATCCTATCCTTTTCCAAAGGCATTGAGATCAGAATTCCAAAAAGAATAAGGACATTCAATGAAGATGCTTTTCAACCTATCCTGTCGCTTCCATTTTTCTCGGAAGACTCACGTATCTGTGTTGCCACCACACTTTATTAATTTTTTTCACAAATATCATTGTATCATTACTTTCTTTTTGAAACGGTTAAGAAATTATACGTAGGTATTTGGAAAATTATGATAAAAATAATTCTTTGTTTTACTGGAATATATATTTTCTTCCTTATAATAACTTACTCGAAGTTGTCGTAAAGTACCTGCTTTAAACATCTACATCTGGTTATTTACGAAGACGAGACCGAAATATAATTACTAGATCAAACGAACTTACCTGTAATGAAGTTCGATCGTAATTATATGACGGTCTCGTCGAAGTAAATAACGCCCACCCTAACCCGATTCTGTAGTGACATTATCCCGTAGACTTTACCACTACTTCCAGCTTTAAAGAGAATGACATCTAGGTACGGGGGTGGCGAGATGCAGGGCGGATGGATTTTTTGGCTTTAAACTCGTGGTATTCGGTGCGGAATGGGGAGACTACATCTGGTTATTTACTTCGACGAGACCGTCATATAATTACGATCGAACTTCATTACAGGTAAGTTCGTTTGATCTAGTAATTTTTATTATATTTTATAGATGCAAAATTCAAATGGATCAACTTAAAGCGGTACTAAATAATTTTTCAAATTGCAGATATCACCTTTCCCAGTCTAACCGGAAATAATTTTTGCTTCAAAGTTGATATATGTAAGTAAATAATAAATATTTAGAGACCTGTGATTGAATTTAAACATATTATGATACAAATATAGTTAAATCTTGATTGTTGAGAAAATGGTGTGTAATTTTTGAATACGTCCAGTATTTTATAAATTTTAAAATAATAAATATACCTTAACCATAATGACAGTATACAGATTACCAGCACTTCTATGGCTTTCTAATTTCTTAAGGGATCGATACAGCCAACTGGGTATTGATGGACATTTCTCGGAGGTATTTAGAATCAATGCCGGAGTTCATCAAGGGTGTATATTATCTCCCACGCTCTTCCTGCTCTATATCAACGACCTCTTAGATGAGACAAACAATTCCATTTAGAGCTTTGCAGACGATTGCACTCTTATATGCACATTCATATCGCAGACTTCCATGACCGCTGCTTGCTCCCAACGAGAGCGAGGAAATCAGATTGCTGCTATCAATAAGGATATGAACGCCACCGTGGAATAGGGTGAGGAGAACAATGTCCAGTTTAACGCAAAAAAGACTCAAGCAGCTGTCTTCTCAAAAAAGCAAACACCTCAAGACCTGACTTATCAATGGCAGGACAAACACGGACTCTAGCATCATCCATAAGCTTGCAGGGTGTCAACGTAGAAAACAACATGTTTTGGCGAAATCACGTCAACAAAATCGGGAAGGCAGCAGCAAAAAAGCTAGGAGCACTCAACAGAGCAAAGAGTTGTATACGCCACATCAGCTCCTACTGCTCTATAAGGCCCAGATAAGACCATCTCTGGAATACTGCTTCTATGTGTGGAGCTCAGGCACCCAAACACTTGCTCAAGATGTTGGACTCCATACAAGTGGATTACCCGGTTACGGCCTTGATAAAAATAAAATAAAATAAAATAAAATAATCTTTATTATAAACATTACAAAGTTTGTCTATAAAGGTAGAAATTACCACCATAAAGTGTGTTTTCATAACTACCGAAAAAAAAATACAAAAGCCAAAATGTATAAATAAGGTAATCATAAATATGCATAACTAAATTACTAACAAGTTATCACATACAAACTTCCTTACTTTGGACTTAAAAATAGGAACACTTAACTTTTTAAAACATTCAGGCAACGAATTGTAAACATCAGACATAAGGTACAAGAAGCATGATTTAAAAAATTCGGTTTTATGACTAGGTATACATAGTCTATTGCCAAAACGAATGTTCACCGAATGTGCACTACTTCTTCTAATAACTAATTCATACAAATAAAGGGGTTCTTTAGTTAAAATTATCTTATGTATCATACAACTTGTGCGAACATATCGCTTTTGACCCATGTTGCACTGGAACAACTCCCCAACATGACCACTAATATGATCCCTCATAGGGATTCCATTAATAAAGCTAGCACAATTGTTCTGAACCTTTTGAATTCGATATTGATTGTGAATAGCCCATATACTATATTAAGATAATCAGGAATTGAAAGAATTAAATTATCTGAGAGTTGTTTTTTTGACTGAGACTAGTAAAATATCCCGGAATTCATAAATTGATTTTAGTTTAAAATATGTTTCCTGGCAAATACTATTAACATGAGAGTTGAAATTAAGTTTTGAATCCATTATTAAACCAAGATTCTTGACTTCAGAGGAGCAATCAATTATTTCACCAGCAAGTGAAACTTGTAAGTTGGACAGATCAATATCAGTGCGAGAGAACACAATTGCTTATGTATTTCTAGAGTTTATGAGTAGGGAGTTATTTACCGCCCAACCAGAAACACCATCCATATTCATTTTGCCAATTGCATCTGGGAGGAAGGAGCGAAGTGATGGTAAATAAATTTGCAGATCATCTGCATACATATGATAGTTGCAATGTTTAATACTATTAACAATGTCTGATGTAAACACCGTGAAAAGGAGTGGTCCAATAATGGAGCCCTGTGGGACACCCTTCTCAACAGCCCTCCAGTCCTGCCTCAATACCTCACCATCCTCCAACACCCTCACAGCCTGTTTTCTACCACTAAGGTAGCTTCGAAACCAGCCATATACTGACATGTTGTAATGATCTAATTTTGCCGACAGGAGGTCCAAATTCACAGAATCAAATGCCCTGGTCATATCAATCATCACAGACAGACATGACTGACCCTCATCAAAAGCATGTACAATGTCATTTGTGATTTTAAGAAGTGCTGTGGCACATCTATAGTTACGACGGAAACCAGACTGAAATTTGGGAATCACATTCTTGCCCTGAAGATAGTCAGTCACTTGACGTCTGACCACTCTTTCCAGAACCTTTGATGCCGCAGGCAGTATGCTGATGGGACGCAGCTCACTAAGGTTGGTCGGATTACCAATCTTAGGCAAAGGAGTAACTAGCGCCAACTTCCATACATCCGGCACACAACCAGTCTCCAGAGAAGAGTTTACAATATTTACCAAAGGCCCCAAACAATAAGGCAGACTATATTTAATCATTTCAATCATCAACCCCTATGGCATTAATCTTTAAACTCCCAATAATTTGCATCACCTCCTCCTCAGTCACCAGTTTAAACTGAAACTGTTCCCAATTGACTGTCGAACTAAGATAATCATACAGCATCCCTGGTTTGATATTAATGTCTGGTACATTGTCAATTAAATGGTTATTGATATTGTTTGGGTCCTTAAGAGCATCTGGAATTATACAATTACGTTTATTAATTATTTCCCAGCTAGAGAGTTTACCCCAAATATTTTTATTTTTGTTAGGACTTCTGCAATTATTTATTTGCATAGAAAGTATGCCTTTTCTCAGATCTAACAGCAAAAGAGACATAGTTTTTGAGCTCAATGTAATAATTTTTGCTTTGTTGAGTTTTTGATCTTTGGTATTTTCGTAAACCTTTAGGTTTAAGTTCAGTCATTTTTTTTTAAATTATGAGTTAACCAGAGAGGCTTAGGTTTTTTTAAATTTACTTTTTTCTCAGGAGCGAAATGGTTGAATAATCATATAATATTATCATTAAACATTTTTAATTTACTGTTAAGTTCATTAGATGCATACAAAGAGTGCCAGCTAATGCCTTCAAGTGCTTCTTGAAACTGAGTGGATTCAACCATTTCAAAACCTCTTCTCACAACTGTTATATCAGAAAGTTTAGGCGTATCAAATTCAACTGTGCAAAAAATAGCTTCATGGTCAGTGTTAATTGGAGTACACGGAAAAACCCCACTATCTAATACCACATTACGAATATTTATTCACATTACATCTATAAGACTTTCAGTGGTTTGAGTAATTCTAGTTGGATTTATAATTATTTGACTTAGATTTAGGGAACTCATAATGTCAAAGAAAAACATACACTCTGCACTATTAGGTTTCAAAAAATCAATGTTTAAATCACCTGTACATAAAAAGATGTCAGCTGGACACAATACCTCAAGCAAGACATCATACCAAAAAACTAGTTTGCTATAGTGAATGTTAGGAGCGCGGTAAATAACACCTATCACTATTTTGACTTTATTCACCTTTAGAGACAGCCACAGAAGATCAATCTCGTTTTGTATATTAGTTGTTTGAATTCTTGTCACCCTTAACTTTTCACTATCGTAGACAGCCACACCCCCTCTTCCTTCCCGGTCACTCCGAGGTAAAATAAAGCCCTGTATAGCGTAATTATCCGAAGACATGTCATCATTCAGCCAGGACTCAGACACTGCCACAATATCAGATTCACAGCCCAAAATGAACTCCGTCACATCATGAAACTTACTGCACAGAGACCAGGGATTAATATGTGTGACTTTCATAGAGTTCTTCAGTAGATTGGTCGCTGTTTGATCATGATGTTCTTGATATTCTATCTCCGAGGATGATTCTGTGAAGTCCTTGAAAAATTTCTGTTTCCACCAAAAGACCTAGAATTATTTTGGGCATTATTTTTAAGTTTGTACAGAGCACCATAAAGACCATCTGGCCAAAAGCTTTTTGACAAGTATGTCTCTTTCAGATCATCCGGCACACCAAGCTTGAAAGCTGCACTTTGAGGATTTTCAAATTTAGATGGAAGCTTTTGACACTGATACACATTTGCATGCCCTTGGTCCCGGACTCCCAGAATATCCTCCAAGGTGGTGCTGACAACTAGATTAGATATATAGATCCAGCACAGCCTCTGGATTCTGCCACCGATGTTCCTGTTGGCAATTTTAAGAGACTGTCTTTCCGGTCGCGTACAGATACCCCCAGTAGACATCATGCCATCGCTCGCCACCAACAAAGAACCTGTCTTATCCAATGGGTTTCGAGTCTTTGAATTGACTACCTCTTTGGAACTAACACTTGGACATTGTTGAATACCTTTAGACTCATGTGCATCCAACATGATAGCCACCAGTTCCTTATTGGTATCTTTAATCGCCTCAACCACTGCATTAAGCCTGTTTGAGATCTGCTCATTCTGAAACTCCAAATGTTCCTGAAAAACCTTCCTGACATCTTCCTCGGGTAACGAATTAGAGGTTTTAGCTCTTGAATCCTTAGACTTTAGAGTTTGTTTAATGTCGATAGTGTCCTTTTCTATTAGAAGTAAACTGTCTGATTTATCAGAATGATTGGATTTAGTTTTGATGGAGGATTCCACTTTTAACACCTGATCTTTCAGTGAAGAAACAGTCTCTCTCAAAACCCTGACTTCTTTAAGGAATGCTGGAAGATTCTTTATATCAGACACGCATTCTGGACATACATGCATCATTGATCTAGTAGAACTCAGGATATCTCTTATTGTTCTCCTCTGTATGGAATCAAATTTCTTGACCAAGTGTTTGGATGTCAAGCTCCACACATGGGAACAGTATTCCAGAGGTGGTGTGTACCGATCATAACAATATCATATAGTCGTACAAAATATATAGCAGCTCCTTTGATGATTCTACAAATAATTATATTTGTACAGGTGAATTGAATCAAGAACCAACATTTTGCAAATTATTTCTATATTTCCTACCTTAAAATTTCATGTGCATGAGGTGTTAAAGTATATTAGAAAATAATTCAATATATTTATCATTATAAAATATTATACATAATGTTGCCGGAACTATAGTTATTTTTGAATTGGTGGTCTGTCGCAAGTCAAGCTAAACTGGGCGGATCGACATGTCATTTGTAAATTAAAGAATTTCGTTTATTTTTAAGTTTGAATAATCTCAACAAAATTTAAAATTTGGCAAAAATACCTTAAATTATTACGTAGGACTAATTTTCAGAGCGAAGAGTTATTTTTAAATGATGAAAGGTGCTTGTTCATATTTGTGATGATGTTTGCTTTTGCGTCTCAACTAATTTTTTCCTGCAAATTATATTAAGCTTGTAAACCAGATGGAAACAAATTATATTTTTTGTGAAACATAAATAGAAGGATGTATCATAAATCATGAGAAAGGTCTATTTTCATTTGTAAGATATTTCCATGTTTTTTTTTTGCGTAATGATTCGAGTAAATAAACGTATTTACTGACTCAATATTATTTTTACTAAAAACATCTATTAAGCAATATGAAGTAAGTGATGTAAAACTTGCTGTTGATGTTATTCTTAATTTTAATATGAAATATGAGTTATTGAAGAATGCTCTCTGTCCCACGGACACATTAGATTAGTTTTCAGAACTATAAATCCATTTTGCACATAATTAATTTTCTAGAAAGTCGGGAGCAAATTCAGCCTAAGATTTGGTGTTGCAGATGTGATATAGAAATGCTCCTTTCATCTAAGAGCGGGATTTAAATTAAAAACTACCATAATTTTAATTTAGAATTTTGTTACATTCTGTTATCAGTTTCTTGCATCCTAGTCATGTATGACAATGCTACGTTACGCCTAAATGATCATTATTTTTCTTCTCTTAATTATTTTCTCATATTTTGTCATCGAAATTAATGAATATTTTTCACTGTTTTCATACAGCCAATCATTTTACTGTTTTAGTTCAATTTTTCCTCTAAGCCTCTGCCCTTCTTTAAATTGACCTTTCCTTTATCTCTAATAATGAACAATTATAGTTAATAATCTTGCATTCACAGAGTAACATAAAAATATCTCTTGTCATCTGAAACTGGACATAAATTTTAAATTATTGCCAGAATGTTAATATCTTGTCTTCGAGATGAATATTATATTTTTAAATTTATTCAATTCAGTTGAGTTTTTTTTTGTTAGCTTCTGTCCGTTCTCTCTAATGTTCTTCATATTGCCTTAGAACTTCTCTAAAATATCTTCCTAATAATTTTTATATGCAATAATGTTAAAATCAACATATCTAGGCACTTCACAGAGTTTGGCATGATGGATTGCTCAACAAACTGCCGTCGTTTGGACTGCCAGCGTCTCTCTGCAGCTGGCTTACCAGTTTCCTTAAGAACCGATCTCTGCACGTTGCAGTTGCTGGATACCTTTTATACACGTTCACCATTAATGCGGGAGGGCCTCAGGACGCAATACTGTTACCAAGTCTGTTCCTCAACTATATTAATGACCTGCTAACCGAAACCAATAATCCTGTTTACAGTTTTGCAGATGACAGTATCCTGGTTTCACAATTTAGATCAGAAAAACCTATACAAGCGACTGAGATTTATCACTGTAGACAGGAACAGATTAGAAAAATTAATCAAGATCTTGGAGCGACAGGAATTTGGTCCAATTTGATGTTGCAAAAACCCAAGCAGCTACATTTACCAAGAAAGCCAATACGGCTTGCTCTGACCCCATTATGGCAGGATCGACCATTTCTTAACCCTCGTCAATGGGACCATTGGGGTCTCGGTCAACTGCACTATGTCCTGGCATGACCACGTTGCTAACATCGCAGAAGCTTACTATATACACAGCAGCTACTCTTGCTCTGCAAAGCGCAAATAAGACCGTGCTTAGAGTATTGCTCACACATCTGGTGTGCCCCACGTAAGAGTACCCTGAAGCTGCTAAATTCCATTCAGACGAGAGCTGTGCATCCCGTCGGTGACCCGACATGGCTGGAAGACGCAGACATGTGGCCGAGATTTCGTTGTTTTATAGATATTTTCA
This sequence comes from Pissodes strobi, assembly GCA_016904865.1. Taxonomy (NCBI): domain Eukaryota; kingdom Metazoa; phylum Arthropoda; class Insecta; order Coleoptera; family Curculionidae; genus Pissodes; species Pissodes strobi. Next base: position 73,963 of record MU183529.1, on the reverse strand, counting down.
CGGCAGATGTTCCTGGGATTTGGCCCGCCTCCAGCAGCGCTTCTCAGACAGTCGAGCCAGACGGCTAGGGCGCACCCATTCGTCGTACAACTGGAAACACTTAGAACGTCGCTTAACAAGGACTCCTTTGTCTGGTATACTGCATCACTGTGAAACTCACTCTCAGGACATCTGTTTCCCCCTAATTACAACCTGCAACTATTTAATAATCGTGACAATCAACATCTTTGCACACACACCGTTCGTCGAGTGCCATAGGATCTCCCTTTAGTGTGTGTGCAACTGCCATAAAAAAACGAGCACTTGAATGAGTTTCAGACGATGGCTCCCCTTGTTCCCCGGGATATTAAAGTGTTCCAGAACCCAAACATGTTTAACCCTATTATGTCAGGCAAACGCCCTTCCCAGGACGTCCCTAAACTTAAATACCAGCGCAGACTCAAGAGCCATAGAGCAGCTCTGCTGTCTAAACATATGCACGTAATCTTCCCTTTGAAGCCTCTTAACAGATTTTCAGGATCGCATACATCTCGGCCTGTTACACGGTTGCATAAGTCTCAAAGGCAAGAGCAATGACATAGAAAGGTTTCTTCTTTTCTTGAAATAAAACTGAAATTCTAATTTACTGGATTTCTAAGATCGTGCCATTGATATTTCAAATGTCATTTTAAACTCCTTCCGTCTTATTTCCATTTGTTTATTATTTTGATCAGTATTTTTATAAGATTCTCTCCATTTTCTCCCATTCAAGCGTTTCTAATATCCAAATTACCAAAATTTTACTTTCCTTCTTTCACATCTTTTTACGTAGTTTTACCACCAAAATTCTAGCATGTTGTGATAGAATCATTTTTGATTAGGCTCAGGTTCTTATTTACTTTTTCTCCTACATCCATCCTGTCATCCTGATGATTGATGTCTTTATTAACTCCTTCACTCTCGTCTTCTTCAATCTTTATATTATTATGCTCAGTTTCATCTATTAGTCCTGTATAATAGCAATATATAAACCTTAAATTATCCGATCCTTCATTTCTTGTATTCTAACTCTAAAGCGTGTTTGTGATTTCGCACATTCCAACACTCGTCTTAATATTATCTTCTAATCCATCATTCGCATAAGCTCGTTGTTATTTTTCCAGATAATGCTTAGAGCAACTGAAATTACGAAACAAAAAATATGTGGGTTTGCCTGAAATTCAATAATTCTAATTTAATAATAAAATCAGAGACGCTAACTTGGAAATGGAAACGGAGTCTTGTCATAGAGATGGAGATTTTCATATAAAACGCTTTGGCAAACGTGTCAGGCTTGACGAGGGTGTGTGTATTAATTAGATATAACAAGGAAGAATTACGAGATTACTGGTTATGTATTTTATACGAATATCCACGGGACACTTGGCAAACAAAACGAAAAACCGCCCATAATTAGAGTAATTAGGGTGCGGTCAGTTGACAAAAATTGCTTCATTAGCTGAATTATGATTTGGAATTCGTTGAGAAATTTCATAATAAATCGAAGAGCTCAATACTAAATTAAATAATGATGATGATGACGATATGGTATTCTAAGAAATATTAAGAGAAAACTTCTGACTCTTCAAGGCTCATGTGCCTAGATTCGCTCTCAGACAAAATTTTCTGATACACAAAAGCATTAAAACTTATAATGGTTTACCAATTAAATTTAAAGATCTTGGTAGTTATATTAAGTTAAGTTAAATATATGCTTATAGGCAGGATCTATTATGATCTGGAAGAATATTTTAGTGATGCTCCTTAAACATAATTTTCTATTTTTTATTTCGTTTTTAATTTAATCTTTTTTGATTTTGTTGTAATAAATTTATACGCTGACATAACTATACAGTTGTCTTTATCTCAACTAAGATAATGGTTTGAAATTAAGTGTTGATTTTATTTTGTTCGTGTTTGGAAACATTTTGTCTATGATTGTATTCATTATGAATATTAATGTAATTCTAGGCATAATCTAACTTTAAGTATTTGCCAATGAAAGGTTTGTTTTTCCTGGTTTTCTGAATAAAGCATATTTTGAATTTGAATTTGTGTGTACACTGTCCCATTTAAAATTTAAAAGGAGCGAGGAAGTCGAATCTTTTGCTATATAGAGAACACCAGAACCAGCACTTGATATATATATATATATCGCTTGGCTTCCGAAATCAAAATGTACAAAAGTGTATATAAGGGTAAGGCATGAATGATGACGAAAGCACAAAAAAGAAAACTCAAAGTTTCGAGCGGATGATCAAGAAATACTTTTTCAACCATCAACCATAAGCATAAAAAATATCACATTAGGACGAGTGTTGAAATTAAACAATAATATGATGACATTGTGGTGGTTTTTTTAAAAGAGGAACGCTCATGCTCACCATGTGCGGGGTTTCTTCTATCACGCATGGTAATGTTGGACCATCGTACATGTACATCGTACATGTACATGTACATGTCAATGTGTGGGACTCGATAGCAAGGTACCTATGTTATCGCCTACCCACTAAAACGTCTCTTTCTTGCTTCTTTTCGTACCACCCCGGCACCGTCCATATGGACATATCATCAAAATAGCAGGCAGTTTTTACAGAGAATCCCATTCTTCTAATTTTTTTGCAAAACTCTTTTTATCATTTCACTCACAATTCCCCATTTTTGTTTGGATTCCATCATTTTGTCATAAGCATTATTTATGCCTAACTCACTTCCCATCTCTCCTTCCGCCCTCTGTCTAACTTCTAACCACCTTACGCACACAAAGAGCGTATGCTCTGGATCGTTCACTTCATTACAGTATTTGCATGTATCTTCCTCAGTTATATTCATCCTTTTTGTATACGATCCAAAACACCCGTGTCCCGTTAGCGCCTGGGTAAGCCAGTAGTCAAGCTTCCTGTGCTCACAATTCACCCACTCTGCTATGTTCTATTCTTATCCATTTCTTCGTCCATTGTCCCTTTTCTTCATTTTCGTCCCACCTTCGTTACCATTTCCCCATCGTATTAGAGCTTAAAACCCTTTTAAACAGTTCTTTGTTTTCCTCCAAAGATTCATTCAGATCTTTTCTTTCCATTATCAGTAAATCTATGGGTGGAACTCCTGTTATTACATTTAGCGCTACCGCGGACACTGTTCTATGTGATGATGCCACACCGAGTAGTATTCTTCTTTGAAGTCCACCTAAAATATCTGCATATTTTTTAATATTTAGGACTCCGTGCTAAATTAGTGCACCATACCAAATTATGTTATGCACCATTGACGAGAGAACCCCCTTTTCGCGCATTCAGCATAAATCTACTAACCACTGCTAGTTTGTTCCCCACCTTCCTGACAATTTCCATGACGTGCTCTTTCATCCAGATATACTCCCAGATATCTGACCTTCTTTTCTGTTCGCACTTCTCTGTCGCAGAGCCTAAATGTAATTTCTTCTCTCCTTCTTGGGCCTTTCAATATTGCGAACTACTAAAAAGCAAAAACCTACTAATAAAATATCACCCTGTCCTAAGTTTGAACTTGAACGTGACAAATGTTATATAAACATTCACTGTTAATTATAAACAACTTGAGCGGTCGACGGGAGCGATTTTAATCCTTAATGATGCAGCCATCAGCATTTTGAAACATATAAACACGCAGGCAAACGCCAAGTTCATTCGGGTCTCTCAACTCCGCTCAATTTAGTTGCGGTACAGCACACAGGTGCGTACACTTCTAGTTGTTCTTTCCCACAACCCCCATATCTGTGAACACCTGTGCACATGCACAGGGCGATCAAGTCCTTACCTAACATGGATGGACGTATGCACAGGTATACGACATTCGGGGATACTTAAAGTAGAGAGAGTCGAATTTACGAGTGAAGTAACAGAATTTCTAATAAAGGGGTAGTTTTTGGGGATTTTTAAAAAGTAGTGAAAGTGCCTTAGAAATCTGTGATAAACCTGAACCAGAAAGACTTACCTTATAAATATCAGAACGAATATATAAATAAGACAACCCCGCTCCCATAAGCTTTATTAATAAAAGTGACGTCGCTTTCTATAAAAACTTTGAACTAAGCCTCCCTCGAGAAGACATGCATTTAATATTAATTGGGTATAGTGTAAACTCTTACTTCATCTATAAACTTAAACACGCCTTTATTAGTATACAGTCTAACCGTTGTTAAGTTTGTTTGTAAATATACTTGTTATTGTTTTTATCGATGTGTCCCCTTTATTATCTCTTCTCAACTTGACGTAGTGCGTTCCTAAATCTGAGCTACTCTCCTACACGCTAAATAAGGCGTGGCGTCACAGTACAAAATACAATTCGTGACAATATTATTGCCTCCGTTTTTCCTGGTGCCAACGTTAATTTTTACAGTCTCATGTCTCATCCATCCATTTATCCTATAAAGATATTCATCTGCACAATATATTAAGCTCTCTTTATCATCCGCTGAAACTACCAGTGCTAAGTCATCAGCGAAAGCGATTTTTTCGGCTTGTGCCATTAAGTGCAGTTTAAGAACTCCATCATATAATACATTCCACAGTGTGGGCCCCAATACTGATCCTTGTGAGACTTCAAGTGTAATATTCATCTCTTCCCCTTTGCTTCATGTTATTTTTGTATTGGATAGATAACTAGATATAGAATTTAGTAGGCATGTCTTGATGCTTTTCCGTTGCAGTTCCTATATTATTAGACTGTGCCTCGCTGAGTTAAAAGCACTTATTGTTTGCTCCTCTTCCTGTATTCGCTCGATTGCATGAACCGTGGTCGTTTTTCGAAAACCATACTGTTGTTCATGAAGATTTTCTTTGTTTTCTATATCCTCTACAAGTCTTTCTTTGATCATGGCTTCGAACAACTTACTAATTGAATTCAATATAAATATTGGTCTAAATGCCTTCAGATTCTCCAACGTTTTCTGACTCTTTGGCAGCAGGATAACTTTGCCTATTTTTCACTCATCTGGAAACTCTTCTTTCACGAGCAGCTCATTTAATACTCCTACTAACCATTCTGACCAATTTTTACCCCCTCTTTGATCACTTCCACTGGTATTTTGTCAATACCAGGCGCCTTTCCGAGTTAAATTTTCTCTGCTGCCTTCATCATATCCATGACAGTAAATGGTTGTATGTCATCCATAATCTGGCTTTTGATCCATACATCTTGTACTATAGGAAATAGCTCCCTTACTACTTCCCTTTTTCTATCAATGTGTAAGTCAAAAGGTAGGCTGATCTTCAGGGAGTAATAGGAATTTAATTCCATTACTATTTTTTTATTAATCTTCGTCTTGTCTCCATCTTAACGGAGTCAGAACAGTCAGCTCAGACCCATCCTGGGATATTTCGTTGTGCATTATTTAATCGCTCTTCTTATTATATTCTAGTATTAGTCGCCACAGTCAATGCATTTATTAGCAGAATTGTAACAAACATTCATCTAATTCAACATAAAAAAAACAATCCTCTTTTAGTTTATATCTAATTAGGTATAAAAATTACGATCGCTTTCAAACGAATTGTTTTGTGTCCCTAATACTGATGCACCCATAAAAGCTCTGCCTGGTAAATCTTTTGTGCAAACGTTTATTATTCGAGTTTATGTTTCAACACAGTTGGAGCAGGCACTTATTTATGTAAATTGTAATATGCTTCTCATGCAAATGCTGATATAGCGTTAAGTTGGATATTTTAAGAGGACCTCTAAATTTATTCGCCATGCTATGCCATATCGACCCAAAGAAACTTAACAGATATAAATGGGGTAGTCCTTATTTATGAAGTTACATACTGGGTTTAATGAAATATCTTAGCATGCTAACATGGGGCCAAAATTATAGCGATTTAGTGATGATGAAACAAACATTCTGCAATAATATACATATATTTTTAAGGCGAAACGGAGACAGTGAGTTTTCTACAACAGTGACTGACACTACCTATTGGTCGGAGCTTTTTTTAAATTTAAGTAAAAAATCTTCATTTTTTGAGGGAATTATTTTATCTTTATATGATAGTCGCGGTTTCCTCTTGCCAGGAGGTATAGAGGTTGTGGAAGGATTTGAGCAGTAACTATGTTTCGTTCGAATATTTTTTCAGACACACGGGTGTAAAATGCAGCTCGTTGCGTTCTATGTTCAATGGGAATATCACAATATTTATTTTCCGCTTCTCTAGCCATCAATAACGTAATCAATTACCTCACATGTGGCGCTTCTAATTGTTTTCTTCTGTTTGTTTGCCATAGTCATTTCAAAATAATAACGTAACGTATCAGTTTTCTAAGTTGCAAAGAAATAGGTTTATTAATACCTCTGCTGCCAGGGTGTAGCTGTGTCTAGTAGAATACATTGAATAAAATCCCTAATTCTCTTAATGTTGTTTTAAATAAATGTTTTCGAAATTTAGAATATCAATTAAATTCTTTTACGCAACCAAAATAATATTTATTAAAATTTCAGATATTTTATGCGCCTAATTATGTAAACACAGCTCTTATTATATTTTAACAAGCAAATTCGAAGAAGGCTCTAAAAATTATCCTAATTCGATATGCAAAGCAAATATTAAAATTTTTTGAGGGAAATTTTATTGAAATGCAGCCTTAAAATTATCCAGATACATTTTTATAAAATATTTATGACTCTCTCAGTAAAATTTAATTTTTGTATTACGTGGATATATTTACATGTCCAATTTTACTTTTGCACTCTGATGTGCTAGGGAGTCGAATACAAATTTATTATTATTATTATTGTGAGATTCGTATTTTCTTTCTGACGATGCAGGAAGATCAAGTAAAACCTTTTACTTTTTTTAACATAAATATTAAATCTTGTTATATGGTGGTTGAACCATTTTAGTGGATTTATATATCTGTCTTTTTAATGTCATAAATATGTTTTATTTTAGTGATATTACATCCTTTATAGATTGTAAAAAAGTATTGGGTTTTTTAGAAATTGGCCTTATGATATGTAATTCATATCATATTTAACTCAACTATAATTATTTAAGGTTGCATAAATGTAAAATTTGTATATACTTTTAAATTCATATTATTGATAATAATGATTAGACAATTTTAAAGCTAATAAATAAAGGTTGATCTTGAGTGAAGCTTTAAATCGTCCTCCCCCAGGCTAGAAAACACCGGAGTACAAAGTCTGGAGCTGTTCAATGACAGTTTGTGGAAAACGGGTCTGCATTCTATTAGCTGGCAGGAACGTCAACTTGGTGAGAGCAGTTTGATTACGTGGAGTGACGCCCCCGCCATTGCGAGTTGCCACGAGATGTGGCCCATCAAATCCCATCGTCCTCCTGCATGCTGGAGAACACGGAAGTACAAAGTGTGGGACTGATCGGTGGCAGTTTGTGGCAAGAAGGGCTGCATTGTATTAGCAGGTAGGAACATCAAACTGGTGAGAGCAGTTTGATTATGGGGAGTGATTCCCTCGCCAATCCGAATTGCCACGAGAAGTGGCCCATTAAATCCCATCTCGTCCTCCTCCAGGCTGAAGAATACCAAAGTACAAAGTCACGAGCTGATCACTGGGGAGTGACCCAATAAATCCCATTCTTGCCCCTGTCAGACTAGGGACCATCAGAGGAATCAGTCTGAAGCCGATGCTTCCAGTGGAAGCCGCCCTCGGAGGTAGAGGCATATGCCTACTCGCATCGTCCGGTGAAAGACCACCCCACCAGAACTGGGAAGTGCTAAGTGGTTTTTCCGAATTACGTTCCGCTTCCGCGCTTGTAGTTACAGGTTCCACAGTAGAAATATATGGACATGATGTTGCTTCTAGGATCAAAATATTAGGGCAGTAAACTTCCCAGCCATTCGGTTCTTCGGGTGCAGGGTGGTCCTGGGAGCCCTTCATGCAGCCTTTCACAGACAGTGGATCTCACTCCCTGGACATCTGTTTCTCCCTAATTACAACATACAACTATTCAAGAACCGTCTCAATCAACATCTTCGCACACACACCACTCGTCGAGCGTCATAGGATCTCCCTTTAGTGCTTATTTTTGCGGAAATCTACAAAAACCTAAATTAGAACAGAACTTTCGTGCGATTGTGATGAAACGCTTTTATCATCCTATCCTAGGTATAATAATAGACTTTTACCAACCATTATCTTAATTTTCATAGTGCTGTCTCAGAGAAATATTAACTCCAGGAGTCAAATAAAATGCAAAAGGTATTTGAGATTATCTCCGTTTAGCATCGTGCGAATGTAAACAATACCAAACATATGAAAAGCTAATTCCCATTCCTAAAAGGTTCATTGTTATAGCCGAGGATTTTTTTCTTCTATCATAACATAAGTACATTTTCTAAGGCTCATCTAGGGTCTGACTACCTCTTCCGAGTACCAATCCGGAATCTCTAGGCTTTTCAGATGTATCAACACTACCCAAAATTAGCAGGAGCGAGAACAAGCTAAATAAGTACGCTAAACCAGGACAAAAAAAGGAAGTTTGTCAAGAATGGTTCTACGAGAGAAGTGCACCACAAGAACAAGTAGGTATCCAGTAAAAATGCAGGTTCTGCCGGTTAATATAATACAGTAAAGTGCAAGTTAAAAACATAATGATTTGATGCAAGTGTAAAGAACCATTTTTCGGTATTCATAGATCAACAGTAAGGTAGTTTGAAATTTATTATTGTTGAGATTTAGGTAAATCAGTGAGCAAGTGTTCTGAAAATCAATAAAACTATTTGTTCAAAAACCATTTTTGAACACGTCTTCAAATCTAACGATTTAGTTTTGTACAATTTAACATTCCACGCCACTGTCCTCGCATTCCAAACAAATTAAAACCTTGGCGATACTACTAACGCCATCTCTTGTCTACCACGTTTATCCACTGCGCTAGACAGTCTAGAAAGCTAAAAGTTAAGCGTCCTCAAAAGGCCTCAGACCAATCATAGCGCTTCGCCCTTTATCCGGGGCATTTTAAGATCCTTTACAGGCGTAGCCGACTATATCAAAATCGGTCTCCCCTATTGGTCTATCCGCATGACCCTCCGCTCGCTACGCTCGCTACGGGGGCTCAAGAAAAGGAAACTAACCAGGTGCTAACCCAATCTAACCCAAGACATACCCAAAATCAAGTAAAAAAGCTGTTTAGAAACATAATCTTTAAAAAAAATAAATAAAACAACGGGGTTCGAACCCGTATTTTCTGGATGAGACCCAACGATCTAAACCTCTACACCACGAGAGCTCTTGCGAGGAATTCGATTGCATCACGAAGACATATCGTAATGCGAGATGAATCGACCAATAGGAGAGGCCGATTTTGATATAGTCGGCTACGCCTGTAAAGGATCTTTAAATGCTTATCCGGGCTGTATTACTAGCGCCATCTGTTGTAACCACCTTTACTCATTTGGAGGCGGCCGGGCATGCTAAACTCATCTGACCAATCACAGCGCATCCTACAGGATGGCCAGTTCACCCAAACTAAAATTCCCTAAAATTCAGATCTTTAATATTCGAATTTCATGAAAACTAGTCAGCAGATTTCAACCGGATTTGTATTAAAATTCATAATATTAATTTAGACAACCGGTCATGTTAAGTTTTTTACACAATATCTCTGTATTTACATTATTGCCATTTCCATGCCCGAAGCGTGCATCTTCTCCCACCAGAAGGGGCGGTAACAACTTCCTCAAGTTGCTCTAGTTCCCACGTTCTAGAATTCAGTACGAAGTCGAGTCTTGAACGAGTCCATGTAAGTCGCAAAAAGCGCACCCCCGTTTTGAGCCGGCTGGCGCTAGCCGCCATGCCGGCAACTTTCACGTTTTGAGACCTCATAATCTATCTAAATCTTTACTCAAGTGACATAGTGATATCCCAGCATAATCATCTTTATGTCAAGCCTACAGTAAGGTATTTATTGGCAAACAAACTGCCGTTATTCTCATGAGTCTCACGCCGAGCAATGGCGTCCCAATTGGTCTCATCCATGGGAGTTGTACAATCGAGCCCTGTCTCGAACCACACCACACTCAATAGAGCCTAGTCTCGAAATCTCAAGTAAGTAAACGAACATGTTTACAATCACATTCTCACAAAGCCTACAAAAAGGTATTTCTCGGCATCTTTACTGCCATTATGGAGACCCACTGATCTCCCTAATTCTCAGAGGCTGTGCCATGCGCTGCACAGTCCCCAATGGTCTTGCCCATGGGACATTCTATATTACCAGTATACCACTGGATTGCTATACTCTTTGCCTTATTCTAATATAAGGGTTACTCTGCACTAGTCTGCATACCTACTCATGCCTTATTCTCATATAAGGATTAAACGGCACTAGTCTGCCAATATACTCAAGTTATCACAAGGCTACATCCCATACCCGGATTTCAGCTTACTTATGCTACCAGCATAGCATATTTACTAATCATTCATGCGTGTAACAATAAGCCGCATTCACAAGGCATTCATGTCATGGCATATGCACCAACTGCATACCAGAGTCAAACCACTACATTCCAGTCATTCTTGTCTGCAAGAAAGTGAACTACATTGTATATAGAAGCTAGCCATAGATCTAGTGTTTTTCAAAGTGACTTTCCCCCAGTGTTAGTTCATAGTGTACATATTACCTTATAGGTGGACTCTAAGGTAATATTAATCCTGTTATTATTGCTTGTATATTGTTGTATTTTATATCAAAGCTAAATCAGCTAACATAGTTGATATATAGTTGTTCCGCAGGAACTCTAACAGACATTTAACTGTACATAGCTTCAATGTTATGTTTATAAACATATATTAGTGTAGTATTACGCAACGCAATGCTATTATTAGTATTATTTATGTCATATTTTTCAAGGTCGAAATTTGCCTCTACTGTTATTGTTCATATCGTAGCACTGACTACGTACAATTATTCAGTGTTTATATTTTGTGTATTTATGAGCTTCTAGTTATTTTCAAGTAAAGTAACTTATTAAAATATTCATATAATGCTAAAGCTTTTTGTTTTATTTACAAAATGACTTTAGAACTAGCCCTATGGTAAAATTTCAATGCCTAAGAGCACATCTCTTTTTGTTCAGAAAATCGACCAAGATCGACTCTGAAACACTATTAGGTCTGAAAGAGAGAAAAAACTTCATAATTCCGTATAGTAAATAAAGCCATATTCGCTATTCTCATAATACTCCAGTCATTTAAGGTACAAGCCTTATAAAATATTAAAAAGTTAAAGATTGCTAAGTTACTAAACTAAAAAGAGTTCATCCAAGTAAAAAGGTCAGTTATAAATAAGCCTAATATTCTGAACGGGTGGAAGTTTGTTGTGAATAATTTGATAATATGTTGAAAAGTTATTTAGATTTAAAAAGTTGCAACTGAATAGAATATATATCCTGTTGGAATACCTATTCAGGGTATCACTCCAAGATCTTCTAGTGGTATCAATTCCCCTTTAACAATAGTAAAGAATCCAGTAAAGCGCAAGTTGAAAATAATCTTATTTAAGTGCACATCCATTTGTCAGTTCTAAACCTATTATTGTCAAATTTAAAGTAAATCAGTGAAAAAGTGTTATGAAAGTCAATTAAAGTTAAAGTCTGGAACCGAGAAAAATTATTACAATTCAGTATTGCAAATAAATTCTTATCCGCTACTCTCCTATTAGTCCAACAATTTAAGTTACAAGCCTTATAAAATAGTAAATGATCAAGGATGGCAAATAAGTTTAGTAAACCAAAAAAGGTGATATAAATAAAATGGTCAATAATTGTAAATACGTGTAATACTCGGAAAGGATATGGCAATGATAAGTTTATTGTCAACTCAAACTATGGGTAAGTATATTATATGTTAGCACTAGTATTTCTGTGAGTTAATAGACTATATCATTCGCCATAATATTTTATTGAACTGAAAATATAGTCATTTTATTCACTGTATAATACTCCCCAATGTATCATCTAAATATTGTAAATTTGTCTTGATTTTGTTTATACTCGACATTATACTCCATCCTATCTCAGTGAGCTATCGTATATTTTTTCCATGTTAACTTGTAAGAACATCCCATATTTCACGATTGTTGTATATAATGTACCGACCTCAGTGATCTTGTAATAAATTCGATATGGCCAAAAGTAGTGAAGAGAAAATCGGATGATTTTTAGAATCGAATATCTTGCATTCGAATACTTTTGAGAACCGAATGATTATTCGAATACAAAGAATCGAATTATTTGGATTAATCGCGATATCCTAAATTTTTCAATTAGCGATTCCACCTCTCGAAATTTCGAGTGACTTCGAAGTCTCGTTCTCGAATTCAAATTTACAAATTGATTGATTCTGGATTGTTTCTTGATACATTTAAGCATAAGAGCAAAATCTTTTACAAAGATTAGCGAAAACAGTCACGATTAAAAAATAAAATATTGGTTAAAAGTTGTTTTGTTTAGATATTATGTAAAAGTTTATTAAAGATTTACTAAAATCATCACTTTTTAATAATTTAAATTTGAATTCCCAAAATGCCTTATCTTCTGCAGATTGCAAAAATATGCCGACTACCGCATTTAAAATTAATAATATGTTTACTACAGAAGAAAAATATTCAACAATTAAAAAATTACCACAGTAATTAAACTACTCTAATTTATACTTTTTATAGTATAGGGTTTTCAATTATTGTTCACCATAATACAAAACAAAGTCCACTATTATTTGTTGCTCAGACGGCAGACCAGCATAATCGAACAAGTTATATTATAATCCCATTTGACGCGAATTGTGCCTATTCATATTTCATTTCGATTCAGCCGGCATTCGAGGGACGATTAATTCGTTGTTAGCGCATTCGAATATTTCTGTTAATCGAATTCTTCGTTGAGAATCAAAGGCATTCGAATGCAGGCCAGAATCGAATACTTCGATTATTTGTATTCGAATAGTCCATTCACTAGCCAAAAGACCACAGATCTAAAATATATTATACAAGGTATTTTAATAAAATCATATGCCATTACTTTTCGTCCAAATTTGCAGAATTACACACACTTTGTCTAAAAACGCAAAGACGAACCAACAAAATTATTAAAATATCCCTTACTTAAAGCTCCTTTCTTATCTTATCCATGAAAGCGCTCACAAGGGTATGTAAGAATCTGACTAATAAAGAGTAGGTTGGGACACATTACCACAATCTATTCAAAGCTTTAAGGTACTTTTAATAACACGACCCTTTAGCGCGTAGCAATTCTTAGCTTTTACAGCTTTACTAAACTGTTTCGCGAACTGAATCAAATTTTCCAGGCTATTGAATTTGTTAAGCGAGCATTACACACGCTATGGTAATTTCATATGTAGAAATGAGATTCATGTTTGGAAAGCTGCAAATGGGAAACTGGATAAGTCCGTAGAAATTGTACGGTAGCTTGGATCTTTACTCTTTGCCTGGCTCCTGTAGGGTCGTTTTCGTTTGATCAAAACAATACAGAGCTTTTTGTTGATTAATTCTTACAACTGCAGGGCAATCACACCGGATATTGCATAGTATTCATACAAGCGCAGCCAGTCAAACTTATTGATAACTTTCTATGTTCTATATTTAAGAGGTGTTTTGAACCATTTTGGTAATGCAGGAATGCCGTCTGGACTTGTTAATAGAATTATCGGAAAGTGTTTCAACTAACCCATTGAATAAAAATGGGCTAATATAAAGGTTAATATAGGCAAGCAAGTGTGTGAGTAATAATGTTTGTATGACATGCAGAGCAAGTACTATGCCTATATAATAGCCAAAACATGGTTGCAAAATTCAACCCTTTTCGGCTTCTCGGATGCTTTATTATTATTTTATACCTTTTCTTATTTTTGTATTTTGATTCCATAATTACCAAGATATCATCTGAAATAACACCAAATAAAATTTATTCTCCTTCATTATATTTTAATTATCCTGACGTGATAACTTGAATAAATACCGAACTGTATTACATTTTTGGACCGTTATTAATAAGTGTATTATTGTAATATGCTGAATAGGGATCAATGAAGCTGTGTATTTAATCTCATTAGAATCACGATATGCACCCAAGTTTAGTAATGTTTTAAAATTACAATGGCCAACTTTATTACAGGATATATCAGGAAACTTTAAATTAAACTATTTTTGAGTTTTGATTGGTCATCAGAAAGCACAAATCGATAGTACCATCACACGAATAAATTTAGACTTAAATCTCTTCAGAAATGGGGTCAAATTTAGAGATCGATCTTTAAAATCCAAATCAACTGCTCGAAAACAAAAAAGACACTGTTATTTTTATATATTCTGAGCATTAATTTCTTCAAAAAAGTCTGAATTTAGGAGTTATTTCAATGCGTTTAGGTTCTTTCAAAAGCTTTCTGGAAGCTGGACGTTTTGGGGTAAGAATTACAATAATTTCAAGAGCATTACTTGATATCAAAATAAATACAGTTAAGAAGGTTTGATGGACATTTTCATATTATAGGGGATAGAGTGGAAAGTAATATAGATACAAATAGCATTGCTTCCTCCTTTATTATGCGGGAGAACATTTTCAAATTTTGACGGTCTTCTGGTACTACATGGCGTACTATTGTAGTCTAATTCGCCGATGTAACTATTGTTAAATGTTCGGGCAATAATAAGTATCAGCTCTTGCTTAACATTCAATATTGATTTGGTATAATCTTCGGCACATCCCATCAAATATTTTAGTGGTAATTTTCCAGAAAAAAACATGGCTAGTGGAGTTTAAAATGATATGTTCTTTGGCCGATAGCCCCCAGCCGCAAGAATATAATGTTTTCAATTGTGTAGATTCAAAGGATGCCATTGTTTTTAATGTTGTTGATACTCCTGGGTTGCGAACCACCGTCACTTGTTCTCCACCCATTTCAAAGAGAATAGAAAGTTCAAGTAATATCATAATTTTCTAATTCATAATTATGGACTTTTCAGCTCTCAAGTGACTTGTCGTCAGTTTGCTAAAATTGAAATAGTTTACTTTGAAAATAGCCTTTATATTTGAAATGCTCATTAACATTTCATTTTGATTTAATATTACAGAAAGGCACTTATAGTTGCACCTGCAAAAATTGGCATGGAAAGATTTGAACCAAGGCAAATTAAAATTTACTCTTGTGACATATCAATGCTGGTACCACTTTTTCATTTGGCCACAATACAGTGTGGAAAAAAAGTATGGACTACCCCTAATAATTAGGTTGTCTCTAGGTTTTATGAGAAACGCTCAGACACGTCAATTTAGTTTTTCAGTTTCCGACATTCTGACAAAATTCACTTGTTTTTTTATTGACATCTGTCAAAAATATGACGTCATCGACTTTTTTTTTAAATGGCAATATATGGCATGTGATACATCATTCGAAAGGTCTTTTCTCACTCAGTATGTTCCTAGATTTTTGGCCGATTCTGTTACGCCGTTTCAAAATGGCGACCGTTCAATTGTAAAAATTATCTTAAGTTAACTCCCAGTAAAAGGAAAACTCTTTTTGATTTCATTAGAAAAATACGCAAACTATTGAGCATAGTTTTATTGATACTTACAATAAAACAGCGAGCAGTATTGAATAAAACAAAACAAGAACATAACAAAAAAGAACAATCATAATTTATAGAAATAATTATAAAATAAAAAAGATCTGCTAACCGCTTCCTATGCGGCACTTTAGATCATCAATATTTCTTGGTCTATTAAAAAAAACCTTAGATTTCAAATAATCCCACGAAAAAAAGTCCAAAGGGGTCATATCAGGTGACCTGATGGCCATTCAACGTGACCCCGTCGTCCAATCCATTTTCCTGGAAACATTAAATCGAGATATTTTCGAACTTCTCTGCATAGTTTGTTGTGGCCAAATGTTTGGACTGGGCAAATCGGGATTATTGTGGTCAGGATAAAGAGTGACTAAAACTGGCAAAAGATCAAACTGCAGAGAATCTTACTGGACCACCAGTAAGATTTTTCTTCAAATAAAATTGGTCCTAACACTTTACCTTTCAATATGCCTGCCCATACATTAAGTTTCTCAGGTGATTCATTATGAGCTTCTTGAATCCATCGTGGATTTTCTTTGGACCAATATCCACAATTTTTCCTGTTTACAGTACCGTTAAGGTAAAAAGTCGCTTTCATCTGAAAATAAAATATTGGCGGCAAAGTTTTCATCTTGATGACAAATTGATTGCTTGATTTCGCAGAATTGCAGTCTTCTGTCGAAATCATCCTCATTTAATTCGTGTCCCAGGCAGACTTTGTAAGAGTGGTATTTTTCTTTGTGCCAAATTGTTTGCACAGATTTGTGACTTACTCCCATATCAAGTGCTATTTCCCGACTGGCACTATGCGGATTTTTTTCAACAGCCAATATGATGTCAAGCTGAATATTTTATATATTTATATAATACGGCCATGTTCCTCGTATTTTCTTAAAAATCTTGCAAACGGTGGATTGCGAAATCGGAGTTCGGTCTGGATGAATTTGATTAAAAAGTTCACGTACCTCGTTAGTAGATCTGCGACGATCTCCGTAACCAATCACCATAAGAGTTTCAATACGTTCTTTTTCACTGAGCGACACTTTTTGATTATAAAAAGAAAAACATTTGAATACAAGGCAATGCTAGTAAAACTTACTAATGTCAGCACTTGTCAACCTGACAATAAGTTTTGTTTGTTTATTTGATTTGTCTCAGCTTACTATGACCAAAACTATTATTGCATCGACATTGAGATATTGTAATCTACTAAAATGCATAAGCTAGTAAACAAATATCACCCTGTCGCAAGTTTGAACTTGAACTTGGAGATTGTTAGATAAACATTAAAGGCAAACTATAAACAACGCGAGCAATCAACGGGAGCGACTTTGAACCTTATGCATGCAATGATCATCACTTTGTGTTATATAAATACGCTACCGAACCCTCAGTTCGGCAGACTTTGGTCTCACCTCCAGCTCCCAAGGTTAGTCACTTGACGACTGCCTTCTGGGTTCTATCCGCTCCTAAAGTTAGTCATACGACTGCTTTAGGTTCCATTCCTTTCCTTCCAAACCTGGTACCGGTTAGTCACTTGACGACTGCTAGGACCAGGGGTTGCACAACCTCCATAGTAAAGTCTTGACAGGAAGTTTGTCTTGTGTTGAGAAAGACAAGTGTCTAAATAGTCAGTTAAAAAGTTTAGTGAAATCTCTTAGTGCTCTTAAATAAAACCCAACCCTTAAAAAAACTATAAATTATAAGACAGAAAACAAAGACCTATAAACTACAGTACCTCAAATAGAGAAAACATGCGCACCGTAGTAATCGGGTATAATAGCATCTCATTTTTTCTGACCAATAATTGTTGTTAAAGTTTTATCGTTAATATATTGTTATTGTTATAAACTAAACGTGCTTACTTTATCATCTCTCACCCCTCGTAACGCGATTCCGGTCTACCTCAGTTACACCCCGGCACGCTAAACAAGGCGTGTCCTCACGAGTAGAACATCCAGTGGTAGATTAAAAGAAGCATTGAGACCCCGTCATTGTACTAATCGCGACGAGGCTCTTCTCTGAGAAGTTGTTCTTTAAATAAACGCGCTACCCCCTAAGCTACTCGTGACAATATCGAATTTCTTTTTCCACGATGGATTTAATAACAAGCTCAGGCCAAGAAGCTTAATGGGACAGGCATTGAATGATACATTCTTAGGACTTTCTTAGTGTGATTGACAATTGATTAATAGTTTTGTTTTACAAATAAGAGATTTCTTTTTACTGGGAGTTAATAATTTTTACTATTGAACGGTCGCCATTTTAAAACGGCCTTACAGAATCGCCCAAAAATCAAGGAACATACTGAGTGAGAAAAGACCTTTCAAATGATGTATCACATGTCATATATTGTCATTTAAAAAAAAGTCGATGACGTCATATTTTTGACAGATGTCAATAAAAAAACAAATGAATTCAGTCAGAATGTGGGTAACTGAAAAACTAAATTGACGTGTTCGAGCGTTTCTCATGAAACCTAAAGACAGCTTAATTATTAGGGGTAGTCCATACTTTTTTTCCACACTGTATAATACTTCATCTTACTTCATGGTAATTATTATATTAAAATTATGTTTGTTCCCATTACATATTTGTTAGCGGTATTTAATAATTCAGGATTCTTTTACTATCCTCAGTGATATTGTACATATGTATCTAAATTATTTATAACCAAAGAGACATGGACATAAAATGTTAATATATTTCAATAAATTCATAAAATGTTAATATATTTCAATAAATTGATATGTCTTTTTCCACCAATTTTGCAGAACCCCCCAAATTATTAAGTTGTCGCCTACTTAAAGCTTCCTCTTTAACCTGTTCTTGGCACCACTCACAAAGATATATAACAATCGGACTAATAAAAAGTAGGTTGCGATACGTTATCAAACTCTATTCAAAGCTTCTAGTTACTTTTAATAACACAGCCCTTTAGTGCGTATCAGCTTTGCTAAAGTATTTTGAATATTGAATTAAATTTTCTAGGTTATTGAATTTGTTTAGTGAGCATCACAATGCAATGAAAATTTAATATGTTGAAAATAGATTCAGGTTTGAAAAGCTGTAGCTTTATCTATTGTTAAATAAATGACATGACATTTCAACGTCACATCAATTTTAATATAGATTTACTAAGAGCAAAATAGCTATTATGTAACAAAGAAAAATTACGTATGAATTGGAATAGATTTATCTCGTGACGTCTGGATTATATATAATCCATCATCCGGATACATATCTAATCGTAATGATACACTGCAGAGCCATAATTACATTTTGGCAAGCAATTTCGAGATTTCATGTGATAGCTAACATGAAAATAAATCGACGTCTGAAGAACCTTATGATATATCGACGAAAAACAATCTTGTTTGAATACATTTACCTACTGCTTTTACTTCTAGATTTTAGATATAAAAGAGTTTCGAAATATCACGTAGTAAGTGTGAACGCTGAAAAAACGTCCTTAATGCTTCGGGTTTATGGCATATAGATGTTCTCGGATTTCGCAAATTTTATTTTTTACTCGAGTATTTTAAGACAGAAAAGATTTTGGATGAATCAAACCACATTTCAACTGAAAAAAAAGATACACAACGGAGGCAATGTAAACCTGAAAACCAATCATTAGTTGAAAATATTAACTAGGAGACATTTACATAGAACGATAGGCCCTTATTACAATAGCCAAAACGTCCATTCTTCAGAAAATTCCATGAAGATATTTGCTTTAGTTTACCACGGTATCAGCTGTAGCAATGATATGGAGCCCCCGAGCTAGAGGGCCCCGCAACCGTAAGTGAAAAACATTTATCCACACCCAGCACCACTAGTAAAATCATTAAATTTATCAGTTGCAGTCTATATCTTACATTTAATATTAAAAATGATAATTAGAACAGTATTCAATCGTTTTCTAAACCATATCGATGAAATCCCATTCCTAATTAGTTAATAATAAAATTCGCAGTCACAACGCTACAGCTCGTTGTATCGGTAGTTCTGACTTTCTGGTTTTTCGTTTGTTGGGTTTCATTTGAACTACAATTATTATTAGCTTTGCTCAGACACATTGACACTGAAGTCAGTACACATATTCATTGGTGTTTTGATATGTGATATATTAAGTATTGTGGTTTACTAAATTTAAGGTGGAGTTCTAATGGAAAGTGACAAAAATATAAACCTTAACGCAAAACCTCAAAATTGGGCGTGGCACCCTCAAAATTTTTCGCCTTTGGCCTCCGGCAGCACCTGCGGCGAGCATCTTTGCTGCCCCCATAACTCGGACCAAAATCTGTCTTTGAGAAAGGGACCCCTTAAGATAGTTTGATACAGGGACCACGCAGGTTTAGCTACGCCAGTGGAAAGTTATTCCAAGAAACGTTTGCCAGCGGTGGGTTAGTTATGGGTTAGCGTCGATTAGTTTTTGTTGCTTTCGCCATCGGAGGGAACGACGCGCGCGGAGAACAAGGCATTTGTTTAAAATATTTGAAGGCGAAACATTTTACTGATAATATAAGATAGTAACAGAAACGAGAGTACCTACTATATGTAGCATACAGGAGGCGCACCAGATTCGATCGGAAGAGTCCTTGAAGAAAGAGAAGTCCCAGGAACCATCCGTCAATAGATCCAGGCCAGCCTTAAAAATAGGACTATCGTATCCACCTATGGCGAGGCAACACTTAAAACAGCAGTCGGGAGAGGATGTCCACAAGGAGGAGCATTATCCCCACTACTGTGGACCATTCTAGTGGTTGGTCTAATCCAAAAACTTCGGGCGGAAGGCTTTCACTGCCTGGGCTACGCAGATGACTTGACGATTGTGGTCCGAGGAAATTTGACGGGCACCATATCGGAAAGAAGCCAAAGAGCCCTGCCCTTAACCATCGTAGACTCCTGGTGCAGAAAAGAACAAATGTCATTTAATCCACATAAAACAACAGTGGTGGGTGGCATTCACCAAAAGGAGATATTTAACAGGGCTAAAGCAAATGAAGCTAGCTGGAGAAGCTATACCCTTCTCCAAAGAGGCCAAATACCTGGGAGTCATCTTTGACTAAAAACTTACATAGAACACGCGTATTCAAAAAGTGGCGCTAAAAACCACAATGGCTCTAGATATATGTAGAAGAATGTGTGGGAAAAACTGGGGATTTAACCCGAAAATTACTCTATAGTTATACACAAGGGTGGTTACACCCTTGGCCTCTTTGGAGAAGGGTATAGCTTCTCCAGCTAGCTTCATTTGCTTTAGCCCTGTTAAATATCTCCTTTAGGTGAACGCCACCCACCAGTTAGGCCCATGATAACCCCGCAGTATAGTTTTGAAAAGACATTTTCAACACAAATACCACAAAGAGACTTATGGGTAAAAGGTCCACCCATAAGGGCAGACATAGTTTGGT
>MU183529.1:22958-37935 GCA_016904865.1 Pissodes strobi | reverse complement strand
CTAACAGGACCCGTTAAAATGCTCCCTAAAACGCAATGTATGTTTCAGCAATAAGTGTTTTTATCTATGTACTTGTCTTATTAACACTCGGGGTTTATATTATGCTTATTTATGTTTCACCATATATTTTCCTTATTTATAATTTAACCTACTAAGTGCCTTGTATATATAATTTTCTATGAGCACTTGTGTGTTATATTACATTATTTACATGTGAGGCTTCGGGTCTCTGCTAGTTTTTGTGTTTGTGCTTAGTTTCTTATTTTACTTGAGTGCTGGTTCCATATAATTATATTTTTCTATCCTCATCCTCTTCACTAGTTTCTCCTTCTTGCTCCATGGTTTCCTTTAGTTTCTCCTATACAAATATGTTGTATTGCTCCATTTTGATATTTGTTCCATATACTTAACTACATTATATGTTTTTTCGGTATGGAGTTATTGTTTCTACCTTCGCCAAAATAGCAGATCCCAGAACGTAGCTAACTTCTTTTTTTCTTTGTTCCAGGTATGAACATCGACCCCTAGATGGCGCCTCTGTGTTCCGCGACGGGGACCGCCCGTAGATGGCGGCACTTGATAATACTTAGGCGAGCGTCCGTAGATGCAGCACGTCACCGTACTCTGTCTTTGGTGACGCCGACCGCCCGTAGATGGCAGCACTTGGCCGTACTTCGGCGCGTGATTCGAAATTAATGTGTGTTTATTATATGTATCTTATGCAGTAGCTAAACTGGCCTAGCCTGCTTTTATTAAATGTTTAATTGCTTAATGATTTACTTGATTTTATTGTTTAATTTAATTTATTACTATTTTTGTGACGTGGATACATTAAGATGGCGGCACTAGGCCCAATTAACACTAAATCGCTTGGCGGGCGAGAGGTAGGCTTAATTTAAAGTTTTTCTGGAAGGCGATGTCACTATTTTATTAATAAAGTTTATGTGAGCGGGTTTATCTTTTATTTATGTATTCGTTTTGATATTTATATAGTAAGATTTTCTGATTTAAGTTTATCACAGATTACTAAGGTACTTGCACTATTTTTAAAAAACTCCCAAAAATCCCTTTACTGGAAATTTTGATACTTCACTCATAGATTTCACTCTCTCTACTTTTTAGAATGCCCCGGTTGTCGTATACCTGTGCATACGTCCATCTAAGTTAGGTAAGGACCTGATCGTCCAGGTGTTTACAGATATGGGGGTTGTGGGATAGAACAACTAGAAGGGTACGCACCTGTGCGCTATATCCAGCTAATTGCGCAGTGTTGAGGGACCCGTCAGTCTGATGAATTTAGTGTTTGCCTGCGTATTTATATGTTACAAAATACTGATGGCTGCATCATTAAGGATTAAAATCGCTCCCGTCGACCGCTCAAGTTGTTTATAATTAACTGTGGATGTTTATATAACATATGTCAAGTTCAAGTTCAAACTTAGGACAGGGTGATATTTAATTAGTAGGTTTATGCTTTTTAGTAGTTCACAATATTGCGTATGGGATATGTATCAATTTATTTACGCTGATATAAAGTCTGTATTAACCTTCTCACGATTTAAAAGAGCTGATAATAGAGTGATTTATCACGAACAGACTCACTAAGTATAATTAGTTTTATTACGACTTAAAAGGCGAGCCTATACCGATCTTTCCAAGAACATCACGTATTTGGCCCACCCATCAGCTGCGATGACATGGCCAAGCTCTTAGCTTTTACTTTTTACAGCAAATATATGGTCCAGCCTAAGATATATTCAATACGTGCCACGCACTAGGGTCTTAGCTAAAGCAGTAAATTATTTAAATCTGTCCTCCGGAACCCTCGTACAAAATACACCGCATTTTTAAATGCTGAAGTGTATATAAGATGAGACCGAATCAGCAACAATGCCAGAAGGGACAGGTCCAAATTTTGCCTAAAGGACTATTTGTATGCATGAAGTGATTTTTTTTGTAACAAGCTTTAAACCCTAATGGCAGGTGTGTCTTCCAAATTATACACTTCAGAGTTTGGGGAATTTACTACTGAATTAAACGTTTTGTATGCCTATGTTTTTCCATTTGGATTTAATTTATATAACGCCTAAACATGGGGTGCTCTTAAGATGAAATGAACATGAATATGTAAAAATTGTGTGAAGTATCATTTTGTGGAATTTTAGGGGTGAGGTATCTAATTTTTCAATCATTTTGCTTCTAATATTATAGGCAAATGAATGAGGAGGCAAGAGGAAAGGGTGATTTTTGACTTTAAATAATAAATATTAAATATTTGTTAAATAATATAGATGGCACAAGAAACAATATGCCGAAGACGCTTGAAAAATGATTTGATGATGATTACACCTTAAATTAATCAGTCGATTGTAAAGCCTGCGGCTCAGAGTACACGTTAAAGTTTTTTTTTATTGAGGTAACACTTTGTTAGATGGTAAGAATTTAATTTATGAACCTATTGGGGTGCTAAAATATGTACATTCATGCAGATCCTTAGCAAAAGAAAAGCGCAAGCTTTGCCGAAATTTCTTTCATCTAATTTAAATATTCCATAAAGTTTCAAAGTTTTCTCACTAAAATCAGATGTCTGCCCCCCGTTCAAATTTCATAAAATTTATAAGAATAAAATCCTTTATCAAACTTTGTTTTAAACATCGACTAAAGTTAAGCGAGAAACTTTATCCGTTCAATTGGATTAACTTTTAAAAATCTTATGATTTATTCATCTGATTTGTAAAACGGTAAGATTCGATTTAAAGTTTCATTAAATTGAGCAAAAGATAGAATAACCTTTTGAATAAATTAGTTATTAACGATGTTATTTCTATTAAATTAATTACAAAGTTAATGAATTATTCATTAAAATTTTAATAAATTAGCCCAGATCAAAAAGAGTGTCAGGAACAAATATATTATAAGTGGTATTACAAAATTAGATATAAAGAACTTAAAAAAATATATTCTTAGGTAAATGCCCCATTGAATACTTGCTCAAAACAAACACAACATTTTTTTTTGGTCTAAATTGGGCTTTGGCTATAGATTTTTTCCTGATCGCATCAGTGGGATAAAGAAGTCCTAAAGCGACTTGGTAGTCAAGGAGTCAATCTAAGTTAAGTAGCTGGAAACCGACCAAAGCCCAAATTACTCCAAACACCACACCTTTGCACGTAAGCGCTTTGTGTTGGCCGAGAAGCCTTAATAGTTATGCCCATCTTTCACACAAGCTGATACTGGTTCGCTGCTTCGTATCCTGCATGTTTTTTCAAATGTGGAACATCCACAAGAATATTATATTACCATATGCTGGATCGCGTTTGTAGAAGAATAGGTCGCAAGATTGCTCATTGGATGGCGTTCCCGCAATAGTGCTTAAGAAATGTGCTGCTGAACTAACAGCTCCACTATGCAGGCTTTTCTCCCTGTCATACAGAACTGCATGTTTGCCTTTTAGCTGGAAAAGCGCTCAGGTGCAACTAATCCCGCAGAAGAAAAAAAAAGATTTCAAATAACTACCGTCCAATAGCCTTAGTTCCCATCATATCCTAAATCATGGAGCAACTGATCGTTCGTTATATATCTCGAATCGGCAGGTGTCTAATCTCCATTAGCCATTTCTTGCCGCCCTGTATAATTATTTTCCAACAAAAATAAACTTAATAATTTCAAACAAGCATTGACGTATTGGGTCTTAAACAAGCTCATACGAACGATGTCACTTTGCAGACGATTTATCAGTATTTGCAAAAATAAAGAAGAGTACAAACAAGCTGTCAGTACCAGAATTCCAAGACACACTAGAACAGATCGTGAGAAATATACAACGGAGGTACTTCTCCGAAGAAATTAAGGCGCTGCAAAAACAAAACGGTATCAAGAAAACAAGCGAAATATTGAGTCTCAACCCATTCCTGGATCACAAAGGTACACTATGAGTTGGAGGACGCCTCAAGAAGTCACAATTGACATAAGGAAGAAAACACCCAATGATACTGCCATACAACTGTCACTTGACCAAGCTGGTCATAACAGATGCACACGACAGAACTCTCCAGGGAGGGAAACGTGCACAGACTCGAAAGCAATTCTGGATCGTCAATGCAAAGCGAGCTGTCAAATGTATTTGCTATAAAGCAGAAACTACAGAACAATTAATGGGAAACCTTCTATCTGCTAGAATAAACCCTTTTATACATTTGCACATTCCGGTGTGGATTATGCCGCTCCAGTTCAAACTAAGACCACCAAAGGGAGAGGCTATAAGGCATACAAAGGATACATAACCATATTTGTCTGTCTAGCCACCAAAGAAATTCACATAGAAGTGGTCAGCGACATGTCAGCAGATAAATTTTTGGCACCCTTTCGACGATTCATTGCAAGACGAGGACAGTATGCACATATCTACAGTGACAATGGCACAAATTTCGTGGGGACAGTAAGATTCTTCACAAGATATGATCAAGACCTCCAGCATAGAAGACAAATTAGTAAACATAGGATCACAGTGGCATTTCATACCCCCGCATCGCCTCACTTCGGAGACCTATGGGAAGCTGGAGTCAAATCTATGAAGTATCATATGAAGAGGGTGGTCGGCAATGACAACGTGTATGCACCAAATAGAATCTTGTCTAAATTCTCGATCACTATGTACTCTAAGTAACGATCCAAGTGATTCCGTGCTGACACCAGGACACTTTCTGATTCGCAGACCCATGGTAGAGTTTCCAGATCCTATCGGCACAACAATTAATTCCAATTTAAATGAAAGATGGAAATTGGTACAGAAAATCAAAGTAGATCTATGGGAAACATGGTCATCAGACTACTTAAACCAACTACAGCAGAGGTACAAATGGAAGACGTTACACAAAACACCTGGGGTCGTAGAAGTAGTACTAGTGAAAGATCAAGACATCAACACAAGCAAATGGCCTCTGGCAAGAATAATAGACGTGCATCCATCTGAAAACAAAGTGGTACGGGTAGTATCTATCCAGAAGCCAGGAGGAATTGTGACGAAACGTCATATACACAAGTTAATACACATACCACGCAGCCAGAACCGACCAGAAAACATACAAGAAACAGAGGTACCAACCTATAGAGAACTGTAACCATAGCAGTCATTTGTCTTTTAATACTACAAAAGTCAACGGCACAAAAATATACGGTACATTACCCACCTTCAGGGTTGTATATTGTCACGAATTGTCTTTTTTTTAACTGTGACGCCACGCCTTACTTAGCGTGTAGGAGAGTAGCTCAGATTTAGGAACGCACTACGTCAAGTTGAGAAGAGATAATAAAGGAGACACATCGATAAAAACAATAACAAATTTATTTACAAACAAACTTAACAACGGCTAGACCGTATACTAATAAAGGCGTGTTTATGTTTATAGATGAATCAATAGTTTACACTATACCCAATTAATATTAAATGCATGTCTTCTCGAGGAAGGCTTAGTTCAAAGTTTTTCTAGCAAGCGACGTCACTTCTATTAATAAAGTTCATGTGAGCGGAGTTGTCTTTTATTTATGTATTCGTTCTGATATTTATAAGGTAAGCATTTCTGGTTTAAGCTTTTCACAGATTTCTAAGGCACTTTCACTACTTTTTTAAAAATCCCCAAAAACTATCCGGTTACTGGAAATTCTGATACTTCACTCGTAAATTTGACTCTCTACTTTTAGTAGCCCCTAGATGCCGTATACCTGTACATACGTCCACCCAGGTTAGGTCAGGACCTGATCGCCCTGGTCCTGTGTCCAGGTGTTCACAGATATGGGGGTTGTGGGATAGAACAGCTAGAAGTGTACGCACCTGTGTGCTGTACCGCAACTAGACTGAGCGGTTTGAGAGACCCGAAAGCCCGATGAACTTGGCTTTTTGTCTGCGTATTTATATGTTACAAAATGCTGATAGCTGCATCATTAACGATTAAAATCGCTCCTGTCGACCGCTCAAGTTGTTTATAATTAACAGTGAATGTTTATATAACATTTATCAAGTTCAAGTTCAAACTTACGACAGGGTGATATTTAATTAATGCTTTTAAGTAGTTCACACATTCCCCCTCTCTAATAACGTTGGTCCCCAAAAACCTGACTTATTTGCTTTAAAAGAGAGAAAACAGACCTCATTTCGAGAAGAGAGAAGACATATTGCATTGCTCCTAATTGTATTATAATTTAATATATATTTCGTCAGTGGACTTGTTCTGGCTTAGGTCCATCCATTTGCATTTCATTTTGTAGTCTCCTATGCGTTAGTTCTTGTGTGGTTTGACTCGCTCTTTGTGCTAGTTATAGGTACATGTAACAAAAGAAAAATAGTTTTACAAGTTATATTAACAATGTTATAATCTTAACCTATGTTTTCTTATTTGTGACGTTTTTAGTTGTCTTATTAACAAAATCATAATTCGTTAAACCCGGCTTTTTACTAGAGATGTATTATTTCAAAATTTATCTGCTTCTATGGAAAACAATGTTTTACGTCTTAGTATTCATTGTGTTACTAAAGCAACTACGTGACAAACGTATTATTTAAATACGGTTCTGTTTTTAACTTATTACTAATTATATATGATCAAAAATTCTCCCTATTGGATTTCTTTAATCTTACTGATATATTATACCTTATACTTAATGCAAACCTATCCATTTTGAGAGCATCGCTTTCCTTCCTTATACTGGCTTATGATGCCATTTATTTTTAAAACTAGAGTTTAATGTCTATGGACAATAAATTGCCTCTTATATGATATCCCCTCTGTTAAGATACGTCCATCCCAACAGAGGTGACATTCATTCATTGTCTTTATATCGGTTAGTTTTGGGAATAGTTGGTTACTGGGGCCTATATATAAAGATTATGAATTTTACCCTTGACATTAAAAATCAACTTATTGCGGCTCTGTCTTAAAATAAACTACCTATCCTATATTAACAATATTACGTTATGTTAAACTTATTTCTTGTTAGAATAAAACCCCAAAAGCCGGTCCTGTTTATATTCTATTTAACCATTGTTATTTATCTCTTATTTTTATATTCATTATCTACAAATGTATCAAAACCATATAGTATATAGACTTTCCCGTCTATGTATAAAATATTTGCTAACAGCATTATAACAGTTTATTGACTCAGTTATATTTCTTGACCTATCCAAAATTTGCTGACATTGGTTTAAAGCAATAAAATATCTTTGCAACATATCATATTATGTCTTTACGAATCTTATTATTTGTATGTGTTAATGCGATCTGGTGTTATTTTATAATAATGATATTCAAATTACATTTCTATTATTACAGTAAACATGGTGTAAATTAACTTAATAAATGAAAACTATACATTACGCTTTTAGCTGTTTCTTATAGATGGCGACTGAATAAGTTATTGTTTGCAGATTCCTTCGCTGTCGGCTGTCGGACGTTCCCTTTAAGTAATTTGCTTTTGTGTTGCGGACTGCTTGTTTACGCAAAGCCTGCTAGGTAGTGCTCCCAACCGTCTGTCGTAGTCTCGTAGTGGGTTCTTTGAATTCTTTGATCCTTCAATTGATGGGTGTGTCAAAATGACGTCGGCTTGATTTTCCTGATTTTCCGTGTGTTGGCATTCGATGAGCTAAATAATACAATCAAATATAAGTATCGTGAATATTTAGTATGTGGTGATAATTATACTGACAAATGTGCCTCACTTTGGTCGAGTTGTGCTACTGTAGTCTGCACACATTGACCTGCAATACGACATAGGCACGAAATTTTTGGCAATCTTAGACAATTGGCAAGATTTGATCTGGAATAGATTCTAAGGTTTGTTATTATTCAATTATTTTTTAAATTCTATAGTTCGTTGTCTACTGCTACTGGTATTTTATCCATATTATAAATTCTTATACTTTTTTATCTTTTAGGAATCCCTAGTCGAAGAACGGGGCAACTTCTAAACTTCTGCTAGTAATTCTTCGATTAGCTGAGTCCTTTATGGCTTGGAATGAATCCTGACTGGTCCTGGATTGGGATCCATGCAGCATGTTCTCAATGTAACGTTATATATACATTATTTACAATTTCTTACTGCTTTGGTATGCACTTCTATGTATTGCTTACATATACATTTTCCCAAATATTTATTTTATTTCATGTTTCTTATATTTACTTTCCATATCTAGTTTTTCTTACTTAAGGTTTACTTTAAATGTATATAGGCACGCTATGTATATCTATGCTATGCTATCTATCTATGCTTCATAACGTGACTAGCTTTATGCAAAAAATATAGGACATTACATATATCCACGTATGCTCTATTTTAAACACACATAATATAAACATCTTTTGCTTATACATTTCTCCAATATTTCTCCTTATGTATGCTTTACATAAACACCTTTTGCTTATAATTTCCTCACTATGTATGCTTCTTCTTATCTCAAAAATATCTTCTTCTATATTTCTTCTCACTTTACATAAACAACTTTTCAACCTATGTATGCTTCTTCTATATTATTCATGCTTTACATAAACATTTCTTGCTTATGTAACATTTCACCTGAGAACTTTGCCCTTGAGCTTCTCGGGTACCAAAATATTTGCTTCAACTTCCTTGTACGTCAGCGTAGCTACATCAGTCCCTATATGCTCAACTTTCCGATGCCTAAATCCTTTGATGTGACTTTCTCGTTTAGATACTCAGTCGTTGCAGTTTTATTTAGGCCGGAGAACATTTTACTTTATAATACTTCCTCGTATACACATATATTCCTCTTGATTCACAGTTTCAATGGCAACTCATTTGCATACATAGTTTACTAATTTACTCGCTAATATTCACTTAAGATGACTTATTCTAGCTTTCTTCATAAATCCTTCAATGTTCTATTATACATATAATGTTTATTTTTCTATATTCAGTTTATTAACATCCTAAGTGCTTTTATTTATATACTTGTCGTATTAACACTCGGCCTTATATTATGCTATGTTTCACTATATATTTTCTATGTTTCACTATGTTTCACTATATATTTTTCTTCTTTTTAGTAGCCCTAGATGCCGTATACCTGTGCATACATCCACCCAGGTTAGGTAAGGACCTGATCGCTCTGGATCTGTGTCCAGGTGTTCACAGATATGGGAGTTGTGGGATAGAACAGCTAGTAGTGTACGCACCTGTGTGCTGTACCGCAACTAGACTGAGCGGTTTAAGAGACCCGAAAGCCTCATGAACTTGGCGTTTGCCTGCGCATTTATATGTTACAAAATGCTGATGGCTGCATCATTAAGGATTAAAATCGCTGCCGTCGACCGCTCAAGTTGTTTATAATTAACAGTGGATGTTTATATAACATTTGTCAAGTTCAAGTTCAAACTTACGACAGGGTGATATTTAATTAATGGTTTTAAGTAGTTCACAATACAGAAGAGGTTGGTCATGGCAAAATAGATAGAGGAATGTTCAGACTAGAAGTGAAGTTTGATAAATATCAACTAACTAACGATACGAAAAATATAAACGATTCGATACACCAGTTAAATTCCTTTTGTGAGAGTGCCAAGGAATTAGCTGCAAACACACAATGTTTTTAGCTAATTCACCAACTTCGACGAATCGAATGGATGGACAAAGGAATGGAAGACATAAGCTCCAAGAGGCAGAAGTGAGTTCTAGTTGGGAAGTTGCTCTTCGGAGTAAACGATGAAGTCTACCTGGATATAGACAAGTTGGAACAGAAACACAAAGAGCTAATTAAGGCATCTGGCCATCAAAATAAGTTCATGCTTCACGCGCTAACCAAGTTTAACAACACAGAAACAAGAAGTAACAACCAACTCGAACGATTCCAGTAAAATATAAACGAGACAACCGAGGGAATAAGAGAAATGCGCCATTGGTATCAAGCATTAAATAGAAACCTACTAAATCTCCACCTTCTAATCA
Source organism: Pissodes strobi (assembly GCA_016904865.1). NCBI lineage: Eukaryota > Metazoa > Arthropoda > Insecta > Coleoptera > Curculionidae > Pissodes > Pissodes strobi. Next base: position 27,978 of record MU183529.1, on the reverse strand, counting down.
GTTATCAAATGGTATCCAATTATATTGATAACATAATGGAATATCATCAGCGATTGCTAAATGTGCACTGTTACCGAAGCCACCTGTTGGAGCTGATATCCAGTCGAGATTGAGCAAGCAATTTACCGTCAAAGTCACAAAATGTGACATTTCCACTCATAAGAGAGAATCCATTGCACCAAAACAGTTATCCATGTGTTTGGGTACTTCCTTATAACAGAAGTTGCCGACTTCCTTATCATAAAAGCAACACCCATTCCTCTAAAGATCACGCCAAAGGCATGCTGGATTTTGGATGTACCTAACAACAAACTTGCTGTAAACTGCAACAGACAGCTCTATTTTGAAATCAGCGAACAAGATTTCCTTGACTTGTATTAAGATTTGGAACTTTTTTGTATAAATACAAATCAAATTGTTAATGAAATCAGTAATAACCCAGAGCTGTTTGACTCAACTACCACCTTTGAAACCCTTCAAAGGCTAATTATTCTACATGTCTAGAAAATATCCTACTACAGATTACATTAAATTAATCTATCAAGGGCTGCCTAGACAGCAGGCATCATAAGCGATCGTATGTCTTCCACAAGTACAGATCAACGGTAGATCTCCTGACTTACGTGACCTACCTGTGGACCAAAGCCATCGAGAGCTACTGCAAATCTCGTACAGTTGCTCTCGACATGTCCAAAGCCTTTGATAGGGTGTGACATGACGGATTGTTAAGCAAATTGATAGCATACGCGCTACAAGCACTGCTTCTATAGATTTCCAATTTCTTACCCTCTCTAAGGGAATCGTGACCTTGACGTTGGTGAGAGGGCTCAGTATCCTTGTAATCCAGGGAGCGATGCCGGCGGTAGCGTACCGGTAGGGCCACCCATGCCGGTAAGGTCTCGAAGTGATGAAGGTGAAGCTAAGAGATTCCCACGCAGCGTCTGACCCAGAGTGGGCGGCTGCAAACAGCGTCTGTTCTCCATGTTAGGAGCGACTGACAGTAAACTAGAGAAGGCAACGGGAAACCACTCTAGTAATCTCTTTCCCAAGTAAATTACAATGGCAGTACAAAATAATTTAATGGCCCCTAGTCCCCGGTAGGTCTTGAATGACCAAGGGGTGCGAAGAATCCCCGGGTTAAACAGTTTAACTACTTTAGAGATGGAATTTAGAATGGCGACGTGGAATGTGAGAAGTCTCTTCGGAGCAGGAAAAATGGCAAATGCAAGACTCGAAATGAACCGCTTAGGCTTAAAGATACTGGGCTTGAGTGAATTTAAATGGCCAGGATCAGGAACAACTAAAACAATGAACAAAACGCTATACTACTCTGGCAATATGGATCCTGATCACCGTAATGGCGTCGGCGTTATACTAGAAAAAGAAATAGATCAGGCGGTCACGAACTTTTTACCAGTCTCTGATAGAAACCTTTTAATCCAACTAGCAGGAAAACATATGAACATAAATATCATACAAACATACGCTCCCACTGCAGAAAAACCTATATCAGACCTAGAAGCATGGTATGAAGAACTAGAGGGATTAATAAAAAGGGTAAAAAAACAGGATCTAATCTTCATTATGGGAGACTTTAACGCTAAAATAGGCAAAGTTACGGTTCCTGAAGTGGTCGGAGATTGGGGCTTAGGAGATAGAAATGATAGAGGGGAGAAACTTGTCGAATTCTGCCAACAACACAACCTGTTAGTAACAAACACTTGGTTCAAACAACACCAGATAACAGGATAGTCAGAAATCAGATCAACTTTATAATTGTTAACAAAAGATATCGCAACTCTGTACTCAATGTTAAAACCTATCCAGGAGCTTACATAGGCTCGGACCGCAATCCTGTGGTTGCCAATGTACGACCAAAATGGAAAATCTTGAAGAAACCAACACCCTCGAAAAAACCAGACATCCAACTACTAAAAGACGATTTCCTTAAACAAACAGTGAGAGGCGAAATGAATGAGCACCTGTCGAGAATAGCCCGAGTTCCCATTACTGGGTTCGACGTAGACGACTTGTGAGAAACTATAAAAGGAATTCTAAACAACGCCAAGAAGGAGTAAACAGGACTGGATGACGAACGAAATCTTAAATTTAATGGACGACCGAAGAAAGGCAAAAACTTCTAACGTAAACGAACACAAACGCCTCAACAGAATAATCCGTGGTATAATAAAAGAAAGAAAAGAGAAATAGTTGGAAAACAAATGCACTGAAATCGAAAACCTACAGCTTAGACACGACTCCTTTAATCATCACAAGAAAGTAAAAGAGTTCACCTCAACAAACAAGAAACATGCAATCCACTAGATGCAGATGGTAAGTTGAGTGATTCTACTGATGCAAAACTCAAAGAGTGGGAAAATTATATCAAAAGCCTATTCGATGATGTTAGAGGACCACCGCGCCGAACGGAGGGGAATGATGAGGGAATGAGGATTCTAAAATCAGAGGTGGAACACGCGGTTCGACAGCTTAAAACCAACAAAAGCCCAGGGCCAGACGGAGTTTGCCCAGAAATTCTGAAATTAATCAGCGAGGAAAATATTAACTTGTTGGTTAATATGTTTAACGCGATATATGATTCTCGCAAAATACCTCAAGAATGGCTTGAGTCCATCTTCTGAGTCCATCTTCATCCCTCTACCAAAAAAAAATCCAGCCTCAACGGTTGTGGTGATTTCCGATTGATAAGTCTAATGAGCCAAGTTCTCAAAGTCTTGCTCAAAATTATTCACAACAGAATTTACAGAAAATGTGAACAGAATATCGGAGATGATCAAGTCGGGTTTAGAAGCGGAATGGGTACAAGAGAAGCGTTGTCCAACTTGTTGGTATTGGCGCAGAAATGTTATGATCAACAAAGGGACCTGTATATTTGCTTATCGACTTTGAGAAGGCATTCGATAGAGTAAGGCACGACCTATTAATGGAGGCCCTTTGCAATATCGGTTTAGATCAAAAAGATATTACACTCTTGTATAACTTATATTGGAACCAGAATGCCAGAATTAAGATCGACGGCTCCTCATCCTCATAAATACAGATTCGCAGAGGCGTCAGGCATGAGTGCGTCTTATCACCACTGCTGTTTAATCTATTCTCCGAACTTATATTTGGCAAAGCCCTAGAAGATGTTATGGATGGAATTAAGGTGAATGGACTGAATATCAATAGTATTCGATACGCCGATGATACAGTTTTGATGGCGGATTCAGACAGCGTTAACACGGCTTGCGCTGGGTTCGGGATGAAAATAAATATTAAGAAAACCAAGGTAATGTCCATTCAGCGAACAAAGAACGTACCACAACCCATACAAATAAACGGAGAAATATTGGAGCAGGTAAACAGGTTCAAATATTTAGGATGTTGGATTGACTCTAGATTGGAACCTGACATAGAAAGAAGATCTAGAATAGACCAAGCCAGAAATTATTTCGTACGGCTTAAGAAACTGCTATGCGACCCCCGAATCAGCCTCGATCTATGCTTAAGGCTTTCAAGATGTTACATATGGTCCACCCTCCTTTATGGAGCTGAAACTTGGACACTAAAAGCAGCCACTATCAACAAACCGGAAGCCTTTGAGATGTGGACTTATCGAAGAATTCTGAAGATACCATGGACAGCACATACCCCAAACGAGGAGGTCCTACGAAGAATAGGTGGGGAGCGCGAGCTGCTTAGGTTAGTGAAAGTGCGAAATAGTATATTATTTTATATGGAGGAAAAGTAATACTTTTCATGGCGCGCTCGTGTTTAACAGCCGAACGGAGTGAGGCTGGTAATAGAGAGCAAGCCATGACAAGTAACTTTTCCTCCAAATAAAATATGCTGTTTTTTCTTCAAATGTCGACAAATTAATGCAAAAACGTCTCTTTTTAATAGCAATAATAATTATTATTAAAGATAAGTGGGTTTGCAAGGCGGCTTAGACCGGTGCAGTGTCGGTGAATAGGCACAGGTTGTTGCTATAGTAATGTAACATAAAGCTGTCAGTGGACACTGTCAACAATAATTATATTTTTAAAATTGCGTCTTCGATTGCATTTTAATTCCGTATTGATAAGCAGTTATTGAGTAAGTTCGATTAAATAATAACCAATTTGTTCCTAAATTAGTGATTTTTAGAAATGCAGTCACAAATTGAGTGATAAATACAAATTTTAGTTTAATAACTCTTGAGTTGTTGACGCTTATTTTGTTGTTTGTTTGTATTGTATCTATGTTACTATGACAACACTTTTACCTCCACCGGCGGAAAAGTGAAAAGTAAAGCTCCGGCGGAGGAAAAACGAAATTTCACGGCCGCCTACACAGTCGAGTAATGACGGATTTACTGACGTTTGAAGAAAAAACATCATACCTGGGTCATATATTGAGAAATGACAAATACCGATACGCCCAACTTATCGTAAAAGGGAAAATCGAGGGCAAACGAGGACTGGGTAGGAAGAAGTTATCGTGGCTGAGAAATATCCGAAATTGGACAGGCTTAAACTTCGAGAAACTGATAAGAACAGCTCAAAACAGGGACGAGTTTGCCCTTGTAATATCCAACCTCCAATGATGGAGATGGCACATTAAGAAGAAGAAGGGATCGAAGCATCCGAATTTAAAATCAATGCCGGAGTTCCTCAAGAGTGTATATTATCTCCGACATTGTTCCGGTCTCTTAGACAGGACAAATAATTATCTTTACAGCTTTGCAGGCGACAGCACTCTTATATCCTTATTCATGTCGCAGACTGCAATGACCGCTGCTCGTTCCCAACGTGAGCGAGAATATCAGATTGCTGCTATCAATGACGATATGAATGCCATCGTGAAATGGGATCAAGAAAACTATGTCCAGTTTAACGCAGGAAAAACTCAAGCAGCTGTCTTCTCAAAAAAGCAAACACCGCAGAACCTAACTTATCAATGACAGGACAAACACTGACTCTGGCCTCATCCATAAGCTTGCTGGGCATCAACAATATGCACAAAAGCTAGGAGCACT
>MU183529.1:0-17958 GCA_016904865.1 Pissodes strobi | reverse complement strand
ACCTTTCCATTTCGTTAAATGATATTTGACAGGTATACAATAGAATGTCTAGTTGTACTTGCAGTAGAAAATGCGAGGATCTTAATGGGTGTTTGGAAGTTCCAAATCTGGCAGAATGAACTTATGAACTAGAATACTGGTATAGGGTGCTAATTGTTCTGAAAATTATTATAAATGAAGCATCTATTTTTTGTATAATTGAAAACGAGGTCCATTCAACGCTTATGCGCGATGTTGCTTCAAGGAACTAGACTATTACTGAAAAAGTGGTGAATGGAAGCTAACCAATTATAGGCTTGTACTTCAAAATGTTTGAATCTATTAGCTCTAGCACGCATTGTATATAAAAATTGTATGAGATGATAAGGAAATTAGTTCCAAATCTATCGGAGTTGTTAACTTTATTGATCTCATATATTTTAAGTAATGCCACATATAATTACATTGGAGGTATTCTCCAATCATCATCTTCATCCAGCCCTTGAAGTTTACTGCAGGACATAGGCCTCTCTTACTGATTACCATCCCATTCTCACTTGAGCAGTGTCCCAGTCACTTGAAGGAATTTTAATGTCGTCGGTCCATCGAGTATGTGGTTTACATTTATCGGCTCTTTGACGCCATTCAATCACGCTTTCTTCATGATTCTGCTATGCCACCAGCCCAGTTCCATTTAAGTTGACGTATCCGCTTCACAACATCAGTCATTTCTGTTCTCTGTCTTACCTTCTCGCTTGCAACATGGTCCACATGACATTTTCAGCCTAAGGTGTCCAATAACCATTTTCGGGCTGTTCCAGAAGTCACGCAAGTCAGAACGGGTAAAGTTCTTTGATCATACACCTTTTCTTTTCGGGAAGTTAAAGGGTTGCTTTTGGGTATATCACAGAGTCTATATATTCATATGGTGATTGAGATACTAATTTGTTATCCCAAACATGTAAATTTTTCTACTAGTTAGAAAACATCGTTTACAGATCATGATGTGGTCATTTGGTACCAGCTAGTCATTAGGCATCAGAGCAGGGAGTCTTCATTTCTTCAAAGTCAATCAGAGTTGTCAGTTCGGTCGAACACCTTCCGTGATAATATCGGTAAAAGAGGGAGAGATCACCCACAATCCGCCTAAGTTCCAAGGTGTGAAGGGAACGAGTTAGTGTTTCGTCGTTAATAAGTCTAACAGCTCGGTTCTGGATGGAGTCCAAGAGCGCCAGAGTATGTTTGGGCGCAGAACTCCAAATGTGAGAACAATACTCCAGAGTAGGTCTGGATGAATGTTATATCATCTGCCAACCTAAGATGAGTTAGGTGCTGTTCGTTCACAGTTATGCCTCTCGTTCAGTCAAGTTTTCTGAATACGTATTCTAGAATTATCATAAATAGTCGCTATTATCGCGCTACTTTACAGGCAGAGTAGCATTTTTATATATATTATTTACTAACTTGGAGTAGCTCTAATCGACGTAGCATTCCTGTAGGGCTTTCGCAAAAGCATTCAACTTAACAGCGTGTGGGAATCAACTATACGAGGACTCTGTTCTATTATATTCTATAAGCTTTTCAATTAGAGTTTTATTAGTTTGCAGTTAATCATTTATTACGAAGCCAGAACGAAGCCCAGCCTATTATTCTGGCTGATAAAAGTCAAGCTTCTAGCGAATAATTTCTACTAATGCTTCGGTAGATTTATTTATTGGTCTAAATGGTTTAGATCTGTTTTTAAACGGTATTATGCTTATGTTTAGCAATTATTAAATATTATTTTAATTATCTCCATCAAAAAATCGTTGTCCTCATCAGAAGTTTTTGGACTTTTTCAAGGTTAATCGTATGTCTTCGATGATGATTTTCGGTTATGCCTTGGATCCTTGATGGGATGGCTACCTTTGCTAAATGATATTGCCTGTGACTCTAATTCTTCGTCTAATTGACTCTGGTTTAATTCCAAGAAGAATCCTTATACTAGGTTCAGTATATTGTCACAATTTCATCTTAAAATTTTCTTTTTGTTTTTCAGTTTAGTTTTCTCAGGTTTCCCATTCCCAATGTTTATGTAATACCTTCCTCGATTTGTTTTTCGATTATTTGTTTTATATGATTGTTGTTATAGTTTCTGATATTACGTCTTTGAATATTTGTTTATAAATTATTTCTTTGAGGTTCTCCCTGTTAATGTTCTTCTTCTCTTCTTCTTTTCAGCCCGTGTTTGTCCACTCCTGGATGTAGGCCTCTTCCAAAGCTTTCCCTGCTCTTCTATCCCTAGCAGTCGGAATTCAGTGTCTTCCTGCAAAATATTGGATATCGTCACGCCATCGCCTCTGGGATCTACCAATGCTCCGTTTTGTTTTTCTGGGGCACCAAGTTAAGACCCTATGTGTCCACCTGTGGTCGTCCTACCTTGCTATATGGCCAGCCCATCTCCATTTAAGATGTGTCACAAGCTTCAGTACATATAGCACTTGAGTTTTTCTGCGAATTTCCGCGTTGCGAATTTTATCCCTTAGAGCGGTTCACCTTTCATTGCTCGCTGGATCGTTTAAAGTTTATCGGCAGATTTGCGAGTAATTGACTTTGTCTCAACTCCGTATGTGAGCACCGGCATCATGCAGGACTAAAAGGAAAAGGTTTATATGGAACTCACAAGATTTAAGGATAAATCCCAGTTTTCCGAAAGCCGCCCAGGAGAGTCATATTCTTCTTGAGGTTTCGGAAACTTGGTTTTCATTTCCAAGCTGAATTTTATGGCCCAAGTAAATAAGAGACAGCTTCTAGGGGTTGGTCGTTTACCTGGATGTCTTCTGTACTCATAATATTTGTTTTGGTTACGCTCATTTCAGGTCCAATTCCCAGTGATACTAGATGAAGTTCTTCAAGCATGCTTTTAAGCTCTTCACCTGTGTTGGCAATGATCACAATATCGTCTGCAAATCCTAAGTGGCTTAGACGTACTCCGTGGATATGAATTCCGTTTTCATGCCAGTCAAGTTTTTTGAAGACATCCTTCAAAGCAAGAGTAAGCAGCTTTGGCGAGATGGTGTCCCCTTGTCTTACCCCTCTCTTGACCGCAATCCTGTTGGTTTTTAAATCATCGTCCATTTTCACACGAAAGGAGGCGATATTATAGATGTCTTTAATAAGGCGTGAGTATCTGGAGTCGATCCTCGCGTTGTATAGGGATTCCAGGATTGCCCATGTTTCGACAGAGTCAAAAGCCTTCCGGTAGTCCACAAAGGCCAAATGGAGTGGTATGTTATACTCTGTAGCTTTTCAATGAGAGTGTGGAGTGTCTGTAGGTAGTCGATCATGCTAAACTCCTTGCGAAATCTGGCCTGTTCGACTGGTTGGTACGAGTTCAACTTGTTGGTCAACCGGTTCATTATTATTCTGGTTAGCAATGTGCATAAATGTGATAACAAGCTGATAGGCCTATAATTATCTATGATATTTCTGTCTCTTCTTGTACAATAGGATGACTTCTGCATTTTGCTACGCAGTTGGATTTTTTTTTGTTATTATCGTTCATTATGTCAATTATTTCCCTCCAAAATGTTGTTGTGTTTAGGCAAATTCATTCATCTTTTTGTTTTGATTTCAGGACTATGGATATCTTGAGTTTTCCTTAGGGTCTCTACTATTACGTCGTTTAAGCTGATTTCAGAACAAAAGTTTTGTAATAGCACTTTTGAATTGTACAGTATCCAAAAGGTTCGCTCTAGTATTCTTCTTCACCATTATGTATTTTTCCCGGCCCAGATATACCTGTACTTTCGCTTACAGCTATTATTGTGGCCTTATTCAGCACTGCTAAGTTTTTGACGACTTCTGGTTAATCTTTCAGGATATATTCTATTTTATTTCAAGTTATTCTATCTGAACTCGCCATTTTCGGTTTTATAGACCTTTTGTATGAAAAAGCCTTTCATTAGGTAAATTTTATTTAGTTACAAAAACTGTAGTAACGTTGCATCTCTAGCGCTTGTTCAGACTTCCCATACATATCTCCGACTCATCGGATTTCAAATCAACCTTCGCAACCGAACGAACTGAGGAGTGTATTGAGTTGTCATAATCAGATTTTACCTATAATATAATTAATATTGAAACAGCAATTTGTAAGCTCTCCTGAAGCTCTACTGTAAACATAAGTAATTATAAATGGCCATATTTAAATTTGAAAATTCGAAACTCAAGGAATTAAATGATGGTTTTTCTCAAAGGAGTTCAAAATTAATCTTATATCTGGTAAATATTGGAATACAAAATCGTTCATCAAAGACCAATCATCTTGACTACAAATTAGGGATATTAACGTTTGCCATGAATCCTTCGCTTCGACGAGCTTTTTAGAGCTTTCAAATCCAACACCTTCTTTCATTTCAAGTCTATCGAATTTAGCGAAACAGTCGTAAGAAAACACACGCCAAAGGGTTAAACTTTACTTTAAATTTTAATGGAAAATACGACCTTGCTTCAGTTTCAATGGACAAATAAAGTAAATAGGGAGCGCGTGTGTCAAGGAACATTCATAAGCCAAATATAATTGTTTCGTTCGCCTTGAAATGATCTCATTTATTAACATCTAACAAAGTTGATTCAAGGCGGGCCCTTGAGGTAAACAATTCCATTATTGTTTCGGGTAACTATATTTTCTACACTACTTTGCGGATGATATCTAAAATATTAATCGGGTGCCCTATACAGGCTATTTTCCAATATTTATAAAGGGTTACATTTTGCGTAATAAATGAATCAATAGGTGAGCAGAAAATTGATTTATTGCTATAAAATGGCAGAATAGTAATTTGTTTCCATGAAAAAAAGAAGCAAAAAAAAATAAAAAAAAACTGTGGTACCCACGGTGCAAGTTTCAATAATATGGAGTCGTCCTAACGCTGAAGCAAGATGAATAATTGAGTATTGTCACGAATTGATTTTTTACCCGTGACACCATGCCTAACTTAGCGTGCAGGAGAATAGCTCAGATTCGGAATCGCTCTACGTCATATGAGAAGAGATAATAAAGGAGACACGTTGATAAAAACAATAAAAAGATTATTTACAAACAAAATTGACAACGGTTATACTGTACGTGACCAATAATAAATGCGCGTTTTGTTTATAGATGAATTAAGAGTTTACACTATACCCAATTAATATTAATTGTATGTCTTTTCGATCGAGGCTCAGTTTAAAGTGTTTCTAGGCCCTTGGTCACTGTTTTATTAATAAGGTTTAATATTAATGCGATATGGGTTGTCTTTTATTCATGTACTTGTTTTAATATTAATATGGCAAGTCTTTTAGCGTCGCTCAATGACAGAGTAGTTTAATTTAAGTTTGACACAGATTACTAAGGCACTTGCACTAATTTTAAAAATCCCCTTACTGGAAATTTTGGTACTTTACTCGTAGATTCGGCTCTCAATATTTTTGGAAATCCCCTGAGTGCCGTGTACCTATGTACATGTACATCTAGGTTAGGTGGGGAGCTGATCACCCTGTACCTATGCACAGGGGCTCTCAGATATTTAAGTTGCGGGATAGAACAGCTAGTAGAGTGTGCATGCACCCAGCTAATTGAGCGGAGTTAAGAGAGACCGGAAAGTCTGATGAATTGGGCGTTTGCCTGCGTATTTATATTCTACAAAATGCTTATGGCTGCAACGTTAAGGATTAAAAGTAAAGTAATAAAAAAGGCTGGATTTAAATGACCACTCAATCAATATTAAAGAAAATGTCATTTAGTGGCAATTATTTAATAAAACGGTCTAAAAGGTGAAAAAAAACCTCTTTTTCTAATTAAAGAAAATGTTCGCTGATATCTAAAGTTAACTAATGGTGGCATGGAGGAAAAAATAATTTAACTGTTATGCAATAAATCAGACAACGATATATGTTATTATCAATAAACACAGGTTAGAGAAGCACTTAAAAAATAATAGCAAATAGGCAAGATAAATCTACTAATAATTACCTGCCATGAAATAAGTAACGTAAGGCTACCCAAAACATGATCATGTTAAGTCGTGTTCACTTGTACGTAATATCAAATAGCACTCATATTCTAGTTGTATCACGTTAGAACCACAGTGAAATCTAAAACAGTACACTCTAAACGTAAAAAATTAAAAGTAGTGGTCTTTTGATTACTAACAGCCAATTAGAATAGCCTTGAATTAAAGGTGGTGCTAAATTAGCGGTATTTTACTTAGAGCGAATTATTCAGTCAAATAAAAAAAATTAACCTCTAATAACAATAAAACAATTTAACATTATAACCTGACTGCATGGTTAGATCTGCTAAGCGATCGATGGGATCTTATGGACAGCTCTCCAGGCAACCACTAGAAGGCAACGTATATGACCAATGAATGAACTGTTTTGATGGAAATGATATACGCCCGCACATTCGGTGGAACGACTTTTCATGCAAGGGAGAAAGAAAAATAGTTCAAAAACACGATGTAATCGTAGAAAAAATCAGTCCGGAAGAAAACTCTGTTGAAGAAACTTCGTGAAACATTAATATAATCAAGGTTTCGGATGTAATTCAGAGTAAAAAAAACATTTTCAGATAAAACATTTAACCCTTTCCAGCCCAATGATGCCATATGGAGTTTTTAAATTATTGTGAAGGTAATAAAGATTTCTTAAATATTTGCAAATTGTTCGGCCGTCTTAAGTGTTATTTGATGTTCATAGAGTACGCTGCGGGTACCGGTTTGGATGTCATTTGAAATATTTGAATTTTTTCGGTGCCATTAAATTTGTTGTGATCGTTTCGACGTTTTTATCAATTTTTTCGAAGATTGACAGGGTAAGTAATGATTAATTTATTTGTAAAAAAATATACTAGAAAGTAATATATGGCTAATAATGTTATTTTACTAAAATACCTATAAATATACTATTTGTTTGCACTAGATCTGGACTTGAACGTAGGGATTCCATTTGGCGTCACTGGGCGTTTCGGGAACTTAAGTGTTTCAAGAAAACTAATTATATAAGAAAGTAATTTTGCGAATAAAACCAAAAATAAGCTATAATAGTTAGGAAATATATATATTTTTTCTTAAAAATTGTATTTTATTTTATTTTTTCGTCAATCTAGATGACCAGAACGGGACTACTGAGGAGGAAAAACGTCTGCTTGTCCTCTTAGAGGGCGATGTTTCGGACATAGAAATAGACAGTGGTGGTGAAACAGATGAAGATGAAGAATTATTTCGAGTACGAAACATCCAGCGCGCCAATGCACAGGAGACCGAGGACATTATGTTGTCAGCACACAAGATAACTCTCAGATAGAAGAAGACATAATAGAAGGAGAAGTAGAAGAATAAGTTATTCCAGACGATATACCATTAGCAACCCTTTTTGGCATCGCATCTGCATCATATAAATATCCCCAACCAAAAAAGCCAGCTTTCATGAAAAAAAAAAGGACATTGACGAAGTAGACAAGATAGTGGACAAGATAGTAGACACTACTATGGATCATGATGTTTTGACCCCACTTACCTATTTCAAACTGTTTTCTGATAATGACATAATCAATTTTTCGAAAATAAAAACTATAAATTAATGTTTAGTCAGTATTAGGACAGCAAATTCAAAAGGTTTTCGCAATAAATACATTTTAATTTAAAAAAAAAATAATTTGGGCTGGACAAGATTTATTCCCACTGATGCCATATGGCATCTATTGTTTTTTCCTAAAATTTTCGAAAAAAAACTATAAATTAATGTTTAGTCAGTATTAAGACAACAAATTCAAAAGGTTTTCGCAATAAATAAATTTTTATTTGAAAAAAAATTAATTTGGGCTGGAAAGGGTTAAAACAAAACACCAATCCGCTGATGCCCAAATCAGGTAGCTGCCTCAAAAAGTGAAAGAGACAGAACCTCTGCAACGAAAAATAAGAAAAGAATTAAAGTGGTGATGCTCATAAGAAACCTTAGAGAAAACGGAGTAAAATCGCTATTAAAGAATGCACCCAGGCAGGCAACAAATAATACCCTAAAGCTAAGATAATACACTGCATGAAACTAAAAATGGTTGGGATAGAAGATCTCGCACAACGATAAGTTTAAAAAAGTCTATCGCTACACCTTAAATATTAATTTTTTCTCCAAACGACATTAGCGGCTTTTTAATGACACTTGACTGGCTTAAAAGGTGTATTTTTACTACCTAATTAGAAAAAGTGGACTTTTTCTGCCTAGGCAGAAAAAGTTCGTTGCTATGCAACGTTCCAGGTAATAATTTAAATCAAACTTATGATTAAAATTGACAATGATAGTAGGCAAACACAAATTGATGGAGTTTTAATTAAAGAAAATTACACAAAACTGCTTTTATTGAATTACAACTACAAACTACAACAGGAAAATTTTACTTATTAGAAATATTAATGGTGAATTGTGAGCAATTATTTAATACAATTGAACTCTCTCCACTTTCCTCCTTTTTCGTAAAATTAACAATATTATTGTCCACACTACTTGATGCTCCGGAAAACCCTGAAAATATTTTATTACCGATGTTCGACTTATTGGCCACCAAGTTCTCGATATAGCGCTTCGCGACCGCGGAAGACTTCCATCCCCCATGTTGCTTCAACATTGTTATGTCCCCTCCAGAATGCACCAGCAACGTGGCTGAAGTTCTGTGAAAGCAGTGCCCAGTATATTCTTTTGCATGGGCAAGTGCCAGAAAAGTAGCAATTTGTTCTGGCATTTTACCGAACTTGTGAATGCCAATGAATTGTTGGTGTTCTTTACCGTTTGCATACTTATAAAAGAAACGTCCATTATTCAAATTCGAGGGTCTGGAGGCTGCATATTTTCTGTAAACGCTTAAATATTCCGTTACTACAAAAGATCTTGATCTTTTGGTCTTAGTATTTGGTAGCATAATTAGCAATTTATCCCCCATATCGTTTATACCATCCGTTTTCATATGCAAAAGTTCAGCACATCTACAAGCCCCAGCGACTGCAACACTAAGTACAACCTAAAATATAAGTTGAAAAATAATTCTTTAATCCATAATAGATCATTTTCAGTATATTCCTACCTTCGTGCTCAAATACAGTTCATCTGGGGCTTCTGATAAAAAAAAATCCATTTCTTCTCTTTGAAAAACTCGGGATTTTTTTGCAAGGAAACCATCTGACTGCCGTTTCAAAAAAGCTCGTAACTTCAGATATTTTGCAAATCAATGTTATTTTTTATGTTCAGGGTATCTTTCGATATCGAATAGGTAGACCATAATGTTGAAGGTTTCATCAGATCGGAAAAATAGGCAGTCAGCACATTTTCAGAGAAAGATCCTACATTTTTTTCTGTCCATATTCCATGAATCTGCTGTATGTGAGTTCATATACAGTTCTTGACTTAGCCGGTAATAAATTCAATTCCACATCTCGCGCCAGGTATCTTATCTCAGGTGGTGTTAATGGTAATAACTCATTTTCACTTTCAATTAGGTCCATTTCGAACAGTTACTTGACAATTTTTTAAAATTGACAGTGACATTAAAGTAAACACAAACAATTTAACAAACATCATCAGCGGTAAATATAGTAACGAACTACCTTTGTTAACATAATTTAATTATTTGGATATTAATAATGAGACACAGCAGATATAACAACCAGCAATATTACTCCACCTGACAGGCGAAAAATTAAATTTGACCTTGCCAATGTCAGTTGGGTAGGAAAAGTCAGGGCTGGATTTGAAATATATATAAGTATGATTTTCCTTTAACAGAGCCGTAATATAAAATTTCAAATATCAATGGGTTATGAAATATATGTATACCTTGTTGTATGAGCAGGAAATCTAAAGAAATTCTTCTTGGAAGAATATCTCTGGTTTGTACAAGTTCTTATTGCTTAAACACCATGGCTTTTTGCATTACACAATGTCATAAACAACGTTCGTCTCTCACAATGTCAATTATTTGACAAATACACGCCTATGGTTTCGATTTAACTCCAATAGCAATAAAATAAATCAGTCGTAAAAACACGACGCCGCTGGCGGCAGTTTGACGGATTTCCTACCAAGGAATATCTTGCGCGCAGACTTGCGCAGATGCGAAAAAAGAAGATGTGATATTGCTGGTTGTTATATGTGCCGTGAATGAAACGCAATTAATACATTTAAAAAATACGATTTTCGTGGAACTGGAAAAAATTTGAAGAAAAAATTATATGTTTCACACGACAGAAAAGAGGAAATCAGCCGCGGCATTAAATCTGCTTTCCTGCCTAGTAAAACAAATAACTATTTACTTACTGACATATAAATACAGGACAAATTAAATTTAGTGACACAATTACATGCTCGCCGCAAGAATAGACGCTCGTCTACCCGGGTCTCTAAAAATATCAAAACTCAAAATAATCCAATACGCCAAAACAAAAATATAGAAATGCTAGTACTAAAGAGCAATAAATATAATATTGGCAAATTGTTCTGGAAACTATGCAAATTATCAGCTTTTCTTTTAAAGCAGTTTTTTTTTCACTTCACGCTTTGCCCTCCGCTCGCTTCGCTCGCTCCGGGCCGCAAACAAACAAATCTAACGAAAACTAACCCAATTCTGAACCAAATTTAAAAAAGGGAACAAATATATTTTTTTTTAAAATGCCTTGCACCGACGGCAATCGAACCCACGCCCACGGCCCCTGCATTACAAGCGCAGTGCCTGTACCACTACACCACGAGGACTCTCGAATGCAAATCCCTGGACCGTAAAGACATCTGTTTGTTAGGGACCCGTGGAACGGTGGACGGTTGAACGCTCCTCGCAAGCTGTATTTATCCGCTAATTGCCTTGGGGATCATCTAAGGTAGAGTGCGATAAAAACATTTTGGCGAGCATGTTTGCTTTCTCTTTGGCTGTAGTCGCCGTGATGTCAAAGGTGGGAGAGACGATTTTGTTAAGTTATTACTTATTGCCTTTGCTACCGACCAGAACTTCCTGGAGCAAAAGTTTATTCCTGATCATTCCTTAGTTTTTTCGATCACACTGTTACAGTTTTTTGGGAGTAATTTAAACCTTCACATTTGCTATTTCTAATGCCCAGAATAGCGGGACAATAGCCACACAACTTTCAATTTCATTACTGCCAATAATCACTTAATCGAGCAAGTATCGTTGCACGGTCCTACTCTGACCCGCTTTTCTATGGTTTCGCCTGACTCCAAAGAACAATCGATATCTGTAGCTCGTTTCTGGTGGGCTGCTCGATATCATTTAGCCCAATGTTTATGGTGCCAGAGTCAATTGTCATTTATGGAAATTGACTTTCACTTTCAAGTTAGGATTTAAAAAAAAATTACGACAGGAAATAGGAAATTGATTTTTGTGTACAGTGAATATTATAAATAGAAGAGACAACGTGAACACCGGGTCTTTTCTTTGTGTAAGATCGCAAACGATGTGAGGCCGCCTGAGTGACAGAAGAACATTTATATATAATATATATAGTTTGTGACCAGTTAATGGGATAAATTGTCACCAGGGAAAAATTCTGGCTGGATCTGGTTTGGTTTTTTTGGGAAATCTGGACAGGATAACCTTAAGGGGGATATAAGGCTTTTCACATGCCCACGTGACAAACGGGCACTCTAAGCACAGCACTAAAGATAACCACGTTTCTTGGAGCCCTTCATTGTTGAGAAGGTAAATTGGTTCTTGTATTTGTAATTTATACTGAGCAACGCTATCAATAATCTTGTTACTTTTTTAAACTGCCTATAAGATAATAGCTAAATTCCATTTAGAACAGTATTCTGGTCAGCGTCAGTTTTTGAAAGGCCGTGCTGAATATTCTTACAGGGTTATTTTTATTACTTTAGTGACTCTGTTATGTCTCGGAAGACTGCTGATGTTTTGTTTTCAAGAATTACTCTGTATATCTTACTTTTCTTAACATTTTGCTCGAACATGATGAAACAAACTTGGTTCTTAGGGACTCAAAGACATATTTGACCTTTCTTGTCAGTACTTTATTAAAGGCTAAGTTATGGTTTTCGTTTTGAGTGGCCCATTGTATATATAATGTTTTAATAATCATTTAGATTTGTTAGTTTAAGTCAGCATACTGTGTATGCTATGTTAAATTAGAAGAGCTTTTACTCTTTTAGAATAATGGAGCTGTAAATAAGAACTTTAATTGTAATTTTTGTGACTGTTCAGCTCCGTGTAACTTGGAACTAACTGTTTCAAGTTCTAATTAGTGTTTGGATTTTGTAGGGTTCAATTTACGTACTTCAATTTACGGACTTCAATTCACGGACTTCAATTTACAGGCTACTTTTAGCCACAGGCTACTTTTAACCAAACTAGTGTATTGCTGCTGCAGCCAGTCAAGTTAGAAGTGTACTACTTTTACGTCGAGCCATTGTGGTACTGCTGCGAGGCAGTGTGTTCGACTAAGTGTATACGTGAGCTTGTTCAGCACGAAGAACACCTAGCAATAAAGCTAAGTTTAGGTTAAGTTAGGTTTAAGTCTTTCCTTTCTTCCTTCCTCTTTTCTCTTGCTTTACCTGGCTTTCTTCTAAATGAAATAATAAACGGTAAAGCCGATGTGATATTACTTCTTTTATTTTGAGACCCACTTGAATTGGCTTGACTTGAGGTGTTCGAGGTAATCTTTTATTTCCAATTTCTTTCAGGTAAATGAAATCCGGTGGCGCTCAATAATTAGTCAATTTTGTTACCTCAGTTGCAATCAAGTGTACGTTTTCTTATTAATAACCGAGAACACTTCAGGTCAGTCACATATTTGAATTTCAGCAGTGAGCCTATACAACTGGACCTAACCCTGAGTAGCTAAGCCGAGCTATTGTGCGTATGGTTGTGTCTTTGTAAAAAGTGACAACATCTGGAGATGGTAATAACGCATAAAACTTATCCATTGAATCAGTCTATAGGGCTGTCAGTTCTATTCAACAGTCAAATTCATTCAGTTTTATTTATCTAGATTCATTCAAGTTCTGTCTATCATAAAAGTATATTCACTTTGTTAAACAATAATAGTAAAAGTTGCGCTTTCTTTTAATGTAACTTTGGCATAACATAGGCTTAACGCAATAAAACATTACAATATAACGAAAGTGATACTAAAAACCTAACAACACGTTTGTCGACGAAATAATTGAGATTTTCAGCGGTCTGATTTTGCTGCCAGTACGTGTAGGCTTGCTGTTTCCTACCTACAGCTCTTACGCATCTTCTGTCGAACCACGATTTCCCTTTTGACGATAACTTGATGGAATTTGGGATGTATGCTTCCATTCCTAAGGATATTACTTGCGTAATCTCTTCGCAGCAAACTGACGGGTCATCAGGGCCAAAGCACACGTCGAGCCAAGGAAAATCTAGGCAGAACTCCCTTAGATCATCCCAGTTTGCAGAATTGTAATGCCAGATTTTGAGAGGCAATGATGGATCTCACCAGAAGTGAAAGTAATTTTGAAATATTGTCACGACCTGTGTTTCGGGAAGACGCTTCTTGTTTGGCATGCAGGTTACGTAGCTTAGACTAGGATCATTCTACGTCAGGTGAAAAGGGATGACACTTTGGTGAAAACAATAACAATAAGTACTGATCAATGACATAATGGATTTTCACTGTACTCGATTACTAGAGCAAGCATATCTTTTCGGTTGAGGTACACTTTGAATTGTTTATAGGTCTTGATCCCTGCTTTATAATAAATGTTTTAAGAGCTGTGTTGTCATTTATTTATGGTTAGTTTTGGCTTAATTCAGTACTTGAGCGTCTTATCAGCAGGCAGTTTTCACTACACTTTTAACCCTTTGATAGATTTTACTTTGAAATCATTTTTCTTAGACTTAGACTTTAATACTTAAGTAACTTTAGATGGGTAATTCTAAGCTCACGCACATAAAATCCAGTTATAACTAGGGAATTAGGTTGCAGGTTAGAACCCCATGATTACCACGTACATGTGTTCTGTAGTAGAATCAGGCGGAGCCGGAAGGTGAGAGACAAAGTCTATCGAACTGGTGATTTGTTTGAGTATTTATATTATAAAATTTGTTGACAATTTCATGCTCAATGTTCATAATCGCTTGCGTTGATTGCTACCGTTGTTTATAATTTGTTCCGAATTTTACATGTTAAATAATTAGCAGTTTAAATGGCTCAGTAGATCAAAATGTATATGTTTTTAATATCGCATAGGTTTTCGTAAAATGCAAAGGTCGGCTTGCTTATTCACTCTTTCTTGCTCCTACAGGGTTTCTACGACACGCTCAATCTTTCTGTCTTTACCAACACCATATCTCGCTTTCTGCTTCCGATCGCCTTGCCGCGTCACACATTTCGTAACGGCCCAGGTTCGTAAATGCGCGCGTAAAGACGTTTCCCTTCAATAAGCTTTTATATTTTAAATACAGACATGTTGGTTACTTTGGAGGCTTGTTTACTTCAATATACCTACTTGAAAACTTCTTGTGAACTACTTGGGTCAATCATATGATAAACTGTGTCTTTGTAAAAATCGCATTCCAAAATCTAGCCAAACATACTAAGCCAAAATATATGTTTATGGATCCTATTCCAAAATTACTAAAGAAGTAGATTACAGGTTAATTTTTACTGCTATAGTAGACACTCCTGGTCCATAACATATTACACTCTCTATTAAGGTTTAATATTCATATTTTACGTTAGGATTAAATATGTATGCAAATATAATAACCAGTAAACTATAGCTAGCTTTGAAAAACTAAAAGCCTTATAAATGGTCATACTTAACGTCAACAAGCATAAATCGGTGATAATCTGTAAAACAGTAAAGCGTACATAACAATCTGTTTTTCAAATGCGATTTTTGATTGCCAAACAAAAACGGGTTATGGAATTATCGAATTGAGCGAGAGTAACATTGGGAACAAAAATTAAACATGATTTATATGTACAATACAAGCGAAGCTCTATTTTTGGAATTTATCGATGTAGCGCATTTAGTGACAAATATTAACTATAAAGAGGGCGACTCAAAAATAACCTACTTTGATAATTTAACCAGACGAGTGGGCAAGATATTTCAAGGGACAGAGCTCGAATGGAAGTCATCGAAGCAGAAGCAAAATAAATTGGGGGAAACCTTGCGTACAGCAAGTCTGGCCGAGACGGAAGATGCATTCAAAATCACAGATTTTTTAAAGACTAATGTAGGAGAGTTCAATTACAGGGATAATACTAAAAGAATGGCAGTCAACGTTTGTCAGAAATTCTAAGAAGCATATTGCCAAAAAATGCGAAGAACACCGTACGATTAGCCTAATGAGCCACACACTAAAGATCAACCGTGGGATTTATAAGAATCTTGAAGATATAGCAGATAGTCAGTATGGTTTTAGAAATGGATTTGGCACAAAAGAAGCTTTGTTTGCCTACAATGTCTTGATGCAGCGGCCTATTGATGTCAACCAAAATGTATACGCTAATTTTAATGATTATAATAAGGCATTTGATAAAGTGAGATGCATGCAACTAATAGAAGCACTGCAACGAAAAAACTTCGACACAACACATATATGAATAATAGTAAAACTGTACCCAAATCAAAGTGCGCCTGCGCGTCTAATCTGAACTGAAAAGCAGTGGAAATCAAGCCAGGAGTCAGACAGAGGTCAACCTCTTCAACATCTACTCAGAGGAAATCTTCACAAAAGCCCTCGAAAGTGATGCTGGTGGAATGCGAGCTAACGGCATTCCACTAAACTATTTGTGTTATGCGGACAATACAGTACTTCTCGCCGAAAACATGCAAGACCTTCAGAATATGTTGAATAATGTAATCACAGCTAGTCGAGAATATGGTCCAACACTCAGTGTTAATACATACGTGATTGTCACCAAAATCGAAGTGCCCAATGATCATCTGTATGTAGAAGGCGAACATCTGGAAAGAGTCAAGAGGTATGACTACCTAGGTGCAAATGTCGATTGCTCCGTGTGTTACTGTTCAGAAATAAAGATTAGCATTGAGAAAGCCCGTGCATCCTTTATGAAGATCAAGAAGCTGCTCTGTAGTTGCGATCTGAGCCTGGGCCTGAGAACTCGGTTGCTCAAATGTTATCTATTCCCAGTGCTTTGTATGGTGTAGAAGCCTAGACTCTCAACGTGTATTGCGAGCGGAAACTAGAAGTCTTGGAGATGTGGGCCTACCGTAGGATGTCGAGAAGACCACCAATTGGACCCGTTTTGCCCCCGCGACGGGACCTACATTTTACCGTGGGTTCCCAACCACTTCCTCGATAAATTTTAACCCTGAACGTATCCCACTCAAGGGCTTCTAACCCTCGGATTTTGGCATGAGCAACGCAATGTGGAGGATATTCTGAAAAGAATGCAGAAATGCATAGAGATCCTACAGGGAATATTAAAAAAAGAAAATTGCAATATCTCGGCCACATCATGAGAGATTCAAAGTATGAGATTCTGCAAATCATAATCCAAGTAAAGATTGTGTGAAAAAGATCTATTGGAAGGAGAAGAATATTCAGGTTAAGGCACTTGCGAAAATGGTTTAATGTAACGTGATATGATCTATTAAGGTTGAAGCTTCCAAAATCAAAATAGCAATGATGATAACCAACCTCAGAAATGTAGTTAGTTTGGGTTACTTTGATATTTGAACTTCTTTGTGACATTCATATCTCAAATCAAATTAAAATTCTAAAGAACTTTTTAAAATTATATTTTGCTCTGAAATGAAACACATGGGTTAGTTTGGGTTAGTTACTTCTCTCTGGGACCCATTGTGAATTTTTAGACATTTTTGCCACCCTGTACTACATTCTCAAGTTTTATTCATTTTAGTACCATCTTCTCATAAATCAGTACTTTTCTCGTAAAATTATTATATGGAAACGTCGTAGACTATTTAAATCTTAATAATGAAACTGATGAACTTGTAAACACAACTGATTTATTAACCTGTTTTTTAACTACGATTATTATAATTGAGTTGATTGAACATTAGTTTGCACAATCGATTGAAAAATTTTCCTGTAATGCAGGCAATAACACTTTTACGGTAAATTATTCTCCATAAATTTTGCACCATTTTATTTGCGCCAAACTGGATATAATCTGCGTAGCCGTAAATTACCTTTTTAAATTTTGTTCGCGTCGCAGTTTTTGGTGATTGTCAATATACAGAATGCATTTATCGTTCATGTATTTTATATTAAATTCCTAACTTAGCATTTATTTTATAAGCTTAGTCTGTTGATGGGACGAAGATGAAATTTACAAATTTTAAAGGTTGTCCCAAACTGCATTAAGATGATTTGATTTAGGAAATTGTAAGATAATGCTATCTCGTTTTTTATGTTTCTTTTCATGTATCGCGACAATCGACAACTTGGTCATTGGGAGTTTGTAACTTCCCACCAACATTTCTCTCGGCAAGGATTCCATTTTTACAAAAGACGTAATTTTTCGCGCCCGAATTTAGTATTTTGCTCTATTACTCGTTTCTAATGCATTTTAGCGAAAATGGAAATGTTTTAAATGGTGGAGCCGAGAATTTTATACAAGAATCATGTAGTGGGATGCGTGAGGCACCAACAGTGACACTGCTATACTCCTACAACGCGATCTCATCACCAGCTGTTCTCTTACGATATTGACCCATTGAAATGTTGAAGGGCAAGTTAAGATAGAATTCAAGACACAGTTGTTTCCAAAAACACTATGCGCATCCATGCATTTAGTGACTGCGACACCACATCAGATCACATATTCGGACGAGGGAAATAAAGGTTTATCAAAGCATTGATCAGCAATCCTGATTTATTGCCTCCCAGACATCCGACGTTTGTCAAAACCGGTTTTAATGTCAAATGGAATATGGCAAGCCCCCACCAACGGTGGTCACAACTAAACAACATTC
>MU183528.1:172277-194210 GCA_016904865.1 Pissodes strobi | reverse complement strand
CTTGTGTACCATCACAAAGTTGATGGTACACACGACGCCATATATATCAACTATACTAGCACAACGCCAACGTGCCAATAGTCTGTCGGTATACATTACCACAATTTTCCATTTCTGGATTTCAATAAATGGCTTAATCAGAGCTAAATGATGCAACACGCATTTATAATAATAATAATTATGCAAGTACCTAATATTCTTTTAACTGTAAATAAGCACGGAACGAGAAATGGGATCATGTTTCCAATTATGTTCTTTCATTTCCATAATTCGCATCTGCCATATTCCCGAAAAATAAGCTATAAATTTCCATCCCCCGGAATAAAAAGCATTTTAATATTGCGAGATTTAGATTGACTATAGGACCTACTCAAGATGTATTGTTTCCGAAATGTATTCAACTTAGCTGAAACATAAAAGCGAATTCCAAGTTTCCAATCTTCAGACCCTTGGGGTCACCCTTTTTTATGCCTGCAAACTATAAACCAGCCCTATGACGTATGGTGCGCCAAACTGTGTCACATTTGAAATTTAGATTTCTGTTTGACGACAGGACGGTCTGTGTTTTATTAATGATAAAATATACCTCATTGTAAGTTACCTCGGAAGGAGAAAGAGATTGATTGTATCCCTTTTTGGATTTAATTGAATAATGGTGGAAGATTGTTTCATGTGACAGATTTACTTTAGAAAGAAAAAACCTTTTCGTGCCTATATTTACCTAAATCATTATATTGTAAATGTAGTAATTTAACCACCTAACAATAAATGGAAGATTAACCACAATAATTTTCACTAAATACTGCTTAACAGGTCGGTTAGTACGCGTCTCAAATTTACAAAATGCAAGACACAGCGCCGCATTTTAATAATTACGTATAATTCAACATTAATACACTATTGTGTAAGTTAAATTGAGAATATTCAAATTATGTGTAAGTTTTCCCGACACACATAGAAAAAATTAGAAACACAAGCGTCAAGTATATTTTCCGTACTAGCTGAACTCCGCTATTAATAAAAATTGATAACTCCTATCTTCCTATTCGAAAAGGATTGTGTGATACCTCGTACAAAGGCCTATTTGACCCAGCAAGAATTCTCTTAGTTCTAAGCATTTTGTCAATTAAATTTACGGTAGGTTTAAGGTAGGTTTGATTTTTGAATGATATTAACCCTTAAGTAGTGAAGTCGATCTGATAGACCGTCCCTTGTTTAAAAAATTATGCACCAATTCTGCTGCATTTTTGTCTAGTTTTCACGCGTTTACTGGGTGTAATTATATTGCACATTTCGTCCCTAAAAATTCGACCTCTCAAGTTACTTACCAAGACATTCCGATACCAAGCAACGAGGCTTTCTTGTACCGTGGGACATTTTATGAGGTGTCCAAAGAAGTAACAGCAATTTTAGAATAATTCACAAAAAAATAAATAACCAAAAAAGTTGTAATAATGTAACCAAAGCTAAATTTTTGTTGTTTTTTAAATTAACCAAACCGAAGAATGCTTCTGAACCTTTTTCTGGCACCAAGAAAGTTAATCCTGTGTTATTGCCATCATCATGTGGTGGAAAATAAAATACTTCTTTGCAACTATATTTGCTTAATTTGGAACAATGAATGTGATTCAGATCCATCAAACAATGACACCGGAAAATATTGGCTGGGAGATCACCGAAAAAGGATGCATACCCAAGTGAAACAGCAAACCACATTTTCCTGAAACAATGGAAGAATGCCTAGAGGTTCTCCTGGAGCAGACTTCATCTGACAATTCTGATGATGATGAAGTGAGTCTCAGCTCTGATGAGTCCGTGAGAGAGTCAGATAAAATGTGTTGAGTGTGTTTAAAATTGAACAAAAATCGCACTTGCTGTTTAAAAATGCTACTTTATTAGCATGTTTCACAAGATATTTTTGTTTGGAACAGAATAAATATTCAAAAGAGTGAGTTTAATCAAACTTATTTATAACATTTAAGACTTGCCATTTAGTAAATAAAAATGAAGTTGTTTAAACATTAAATTGGTTGTTTTTACAACCCGGTGTGTACTTACAGAGCTGTTTCTTAAACTCCGTTGATTATTCATACCATTTTTCACAATTTCGTCGAAAAATTTTGTCTTAGGGCGTATTTTCTTAATGGGCACGTGGAAACAATCATGTTGACGTAAATTGCATTGCATTTAAAATTTAAAAATTGTTTTATTAACTTAAAGCCCTCGGATATCTTGTCCTACGATCCGGTTTATACTACTTAAGGGGCTGTATCCACACCAGACTCCATTGATTTTCTTCATGTACCTAGTGACGTAACTTCTGACCCTTTTTCAAATATTTATGTCTTATATAGGTAAAACCCCCAAATACAGTGCTTACAGTGAGTTTTCGCAACGGGCACGTGGAAACAATCATGTTAGCAAAATAAATCTTCATGTACCTTATGTCGTAAATTGCAGCGCTTTTTCGAAATTTAAAAATTGTCTTATGAACTATAAGCCCTATAAATTGCTTTTGCCACATGACCTAAAAGTTTCGTCCGGTCTGGGATGTAAGATAAAACAAATTTGGACTAACTCAGATATGCAAACAAGATCACTGGGTTGAAAATTTTGTACTGACATAAAATTTCAGGCAGCTCCCTGTTCATCAAGGTTGATGGTATATTTCATTTGTACATCACACAGGACTCAAATTTTAATTCGGCATTTATTTGGCTTTAGAGACATGTATTGCCAGACTGGGTATCTACCTTTAAATGCTTCTATTTTTCGACAACAATCATGCCTTCTGTTGAACTGTAATTGGACTTACAATTTTTTACGAGCTTCTAAACCAACTTTTTAAATGGAACTATTTTGCTGCCTGCAAATTGGCAAATGTTTCATGAAACGCAACCAATCTGCTGACGAAAAACGAATTTTTATCGTCATTTTCGGTAATAATAAAACTTTCTGCATGTCAACAAAGTAAATTTCAAAATCTAATGTCCATTTCTTGTTCGAGTCTTCATTGTATTGTTTTCTTGCTACAGTGTATCGAGTTTTGTGAATGTAGTATTTTTTGCAAATGTTACATATTGCTTTTCTTGAATCTACTAGTCCTCCTTCTTCACCTTCTAATTCACAGTTTTCACAGCCATCTGAAATAGATGTATTTGGCATATCATTCTCGTGAACATGATTTTTGTAGGTGGAGCACATTCCACACTCATCTTGAGTAGGTGATGCAAAACCTATATTTTCTTTATCAAATATTTTTCTATAGGTTTCATAACTTATTTTATAAAACTTTGATAAGAAGTCTTTGTGCATTTCACGAATTGTTATATCACATGGTGAATATCTCCTATTCGGGGCATGCTCTAAATTATAATGTGATACTTGCGGATGGTAGGAATCGATGTGTCTTTTTACATCTGCGAAATTTTTGTCCGCGATTACTCTCACCGTCTCAGCCCTTTTTTGGCCTCTTTTGACTTTTAGCTCCACCGGTAAATCATTTACTGTTCTCTTTAAGTAATCGGTGATTATGGAGTCTGATCTAAGACCAAGAGTATTCATAAACATACTTTTACATACCACTATCATGCTTTTGGTTTCAGACTGGAAATCTGGGTTTTCTAGCTGCGATTCATCTACTACAGAGTCTACGTTAGCCAAAACTTCCATCATATTACTGGTCTTCGACTGGGAATCTGACAATATATTTTCTGGGTGCGCTTCTATTTTAACATTTGGCAAGTTATATACCATCGAAAACCTTCTGGGTACATCTGCATCAACTTTTCTATATTTAATATCTTTTTTGACGATATGTTTACCCAAAACCAGTCTTTTTTCTCTAAAATTTAAATCGTTATGATTTTTAAAAATTATTTTTCTTTCCTCGTCATTAAATCGTTTACGACACTCTGTCTGCAACTACTTTTGCATGGCTCAAGTAGTTGAGGTACATAAGGTATTTTGGTTTTCTTAGCTTTTTTAAAGTCTTCATTCTCAGTCTTGTTATTTTCATTAGTATCACAGGAATCGGGGTTTTCATTTTGTTCTTGTTCATTCGTGTTTTTCTGGTTGATGTCAAACACTTCGTCTGCAATCTCTTCACCCCACTTTATGTCATTACTTTGGACCATGATCTGTTCTGAGGGCATTTCTTCTCTAGGAATTATTACAATACCGTCGGTGTTTACATTGATCTCTAGTAGGTTATCAGAAATAATTAAAGTAGGAGTGCCTTTAGATACTCGCTCTTCATTCTTCATATTGGTTTCTGTTACATTTTGAAGGTCAACGTAGATTTTTTCTTTTTCACTCCTATAGTTAAATGTTTTCCTTTGAATTCTCTAAGTTGATTTGGGGCAACTAGTACTGCTTTCGCTGAACTGGTCTCCCACGGTTCAGGGTCAGGAAAAAGTTCGGTTTGATCCACATATTCTAAAAGTTTGATTTTCTTTGAACAATGGCCGTCGTCTTCATTCGAAATGGATGCTGAAGATTGGGGTAGAATACCATGAGAGTTTACTGTAAATTCATTGGCTCCATTAAAACTCTGTTGTGGACCACCCCTGTAAATTCGGTTTATTTACAGTTGTTATTAAAACAAAACAATAACTCAAATTAATATTGCTATGTAATTATTATTTCTTAGCACAATATCTGTTTGGCACTTTTATATGTAGGCAAAAAGGGATGAAGGTTGCTTAAAAGGTCTTCGCTTTTTCATAAAAAATAGTTTCATTCATATTTGAACAACTTGTAGCAAGTTATTCAAATATTGGAACGATATATTATGCACTCTATCTACCCTTGATATTTTATCTCAATGATTATGCCAAAAAGCATGGTGAGGCGCTTTGTCGAACTTAAAGTAGGTATATCCGTCTCAATGAAACGTTACCCAAAAGCACTCCAACCTTCAACACGCTTTCTGGCATAGTCATTGAAGATAAAGTATTGTCAAGGGTAGATAGAATGCATATAATATCATTCCCAATATTTTTTATTTTGTACCTTTTAACGCACTACTGACAAAAGCGTGTCCTTCAGTTTGGGTTAGTTTGGGTTAACTAACCCAATCTAACCCAAATTGAAGACAAAAAAATAAATTTAAAATTAACTCGCCATCTATTGAAGTACAATTTGACTAGCAAAATCTTATAGAAAGACTTCATTTCGTATGTAAAATTTGTGTCATTTGTCTTTTTCTTAATACAATCACGCACTGTATATTTTTATTTAAAATTGTATCAGAAGAATGATAGTGAACGTCGGATTTTAAGTTTGATATCAAATTAAAATATTTGATTGGAAGAGAAAAAAAAGTTAGTTCCCGGATGCATTTAAGCGGAATGTACCATTATATAGTCAATAGTGCGATTTTGGCATTACCCATGAGTGATAACGCATGGCCCTCCGCGCGCTTCTTTCGCTAAGGGGACGCAACCTACAAAAACTAACCGAAACTAACCCAACGCATTCCCAAAATGAGGAAAAACTAGTTTTTACAAACATAACCTTAAAAAAATACAATATAACACGTCTTGCCACCAACGGGAATCGAACCCGGGACGCCGTATCACAAGCACAGGGTCTGACCACTGCACTAAAAAACCTACTGAAAGCAATTCATTCGACTGTAAAGACGTGGGTAATCTTCCACGTACCTACGTGTGGTCCGATTAAGTTATCGGAAGGAGACATGGCAAAATATACCGCGTTGGCAAAACGTAGCAGCCTTTGGTCTCGACCAATCAGAGCAGCGAAAATCGCACTATTGACTATATAATGGACTAGACTCTAGCGACTGAACTTTTCGCCACATTTCGGGTCCTTGCTGGTGACTCATCGGCGCACGTTATTATTGTTGACTAATAATATTTCACTTCACGCATGGCCCTTTCGCTCGCTTCGCTCGCTACGGGGGCTCAACGAACAAAAACTAACCCAAATATTGCTCAACATGAAAAAAAACTGTTTACAAACATAACCTTAAAAGAAAAGTACAGGCGCTTAAATGCTTCCCGGGCGGGATCAAACAGGATCGATACATCAACCTAAAACTTTCGCTTAGCAGCAGAACGTGCTAACCATATTGCACCACGCTGACTATACTAAAGATTATTCTCTGAACATTAGCAGTAGTGGATGTGAGTCAGAAGTTATATTATTTAATTACAGTTTAAAAAACACGCTTAGATTAGCTCGATTGCACCAAATTATTGTATATACGAATTACATACACCCTGCAAAGTTTCAAATCGATACGACAATTATTAGAAGTAGGTTAACATCGACTTCCTAGATTTTTCGCATACATAGTTAGTTACAAGTCAATTTAATAAAAGCGTATTAAAAATGTACTTTAACTTATTTAAAAAGCAAAAAGTACTAAACTTACCCACTACTTGTGTGGTGTTTTGATAAAATTTCAAGCAGTTTTCTTCCTCGACTAGCCATATTTTCTTTATGCACTACTGTATCTTACTTGGCAAATAATAAATACTGAATGATTGTCTAAACTTGCATAAAAGAACGCGGTTCTCGGTTTGCCCCACCCTTTTTTACGGTATTATTTGAAAAGAAGTCGAGTTAGCTCTATCTCTGCTATCGTTTTAACCCTTTGAACGAGGGTAAGTAAAGTTACTTGATTCTTCGTTTGGATTTTATAATACCTAGCATAAAGTAAATCGACGCACTTGTTTCTTAAATTGTAAAAGTGTCAAATCTCAGGAAGTAACTCGAGTAGATTTATTTATACAAAGGTAAATTATAGCCAAGAATAGGAAAATACAAAACTTTGCAAGCAAGAAGATTTACTAAAATATTTTTCGTCGCGAAGTAGAGATGCTAGGATTTGGTTGTAAATAACTTGCTAATATAACGCCACATAATTACCAGGATTGGTGTACATATAAATATGTCAAAGAGAAGCCGAAATATGCATACAGAGTAAGAATCAAGTAAGTCGAGTTATTTGAGTCTTCGTTTTTGCGGCAGAACTTCATTTGCAGTACCTTAATATTTTTAGTTTTTGTCGATGATAATGCGTGTTTTCTCGATATGGTCTTCTTACCTTTTCCAATAAAATATGATCCAACATTTGCCACTACGTCATCATCAGATTCAAAGTTCTGCTACTAGTCAGTTCTGTTGTTTCGTCCTACAGTGTCCTACACTGTCAGTGTCTGTCTACATTGTCCAAAGCCGGCCAGGTTCCTTCTTCATCTAATATTTCCCAGATGAGTTTCTGTAGCTTCATTCGCTCCTCTCCTTAATTTCCCATTTTTCTGTAAAAGCAAAACACAGATTCAATCTGTAATTCCGATTTGAATCTTAAACTTAACATTAGTGAAATATGTTCTAAGATTAAGTTCTCTAAGATTTATTCATTTTGAGTAGTTGCAAAATTAAACGAAAAATCCAGATAACAAGTGAAAATGCCGTACCTCTTTCAAATAAAAATTTATATGTAAATAGTGATGTCGGCTTACTGCACCGCAGCCTATTATGATGTGAAAACTATAAAACGCACTATCAAGAATGGCCTTAATTCTTCTTGGCTGCTGGGAAGATATACACTTGACACCTGCCTCTCCTTAACGAGCTCTCTCCTAAATTGTAATGTACCGATCTGTTAGACCGTCGCTACTTAAGGGTTAAGGAATTAACTTTACAAAACAGAAAAAATAGCATTAGATCGCTTGTTTTTAAACCATATTTAATATTAGTTGGCCGTTTTGCTAAATATCTTAATAACTCTCAGATTAATTAAAATCCCACATACATGTTTTCATTAAAATCCACAAGTATTTTAAGTAACTTTTTTAAAACAGCTCGAAAATAAGGAAGATATGGCTTTGAAACTGTGACCCTGTTCAAAAAGTGCTAATCAGAGATACAAGCCGACAGAAAAAAAATAAAGTAAAAATTTCTTAGCCCCGAAAACACTGTAAATATTGTTACTACTAGTTGTTTATGACGTCACACCTTGGATAGCGTGCAGGTTATGTAGCTCAGATTAGGATCGATCGTGAGAAGAGATAATAAAGAAGGCACTTGAGTAAAATAAAAACAATGTCTGTTGGTCAGAGACTTAATGAGTTTACACTATACCCGATTTTTAAAACACGCATGCCCTTTCGGTTAAGGTATGATTTGAATTGTTTATAGGTCTTGGCCCGTGTTTTACAATAAAGTTCTTTAAGAACGGTGTTGCATTTTTTTTTAGGTTTGGTTATTTCTTATTGTTTATCTTTATTTTACTCAGCACTTTAAGGCTTTGTATCTATTTAACTTTCAAAACCACTGAACTTGAATTTTGACGGATCTATGGTAGATTCGACTTTAGTACTTTAGGCTGGTATCCCCCAAGAAATACGTTCCTGGGTGCTGCACCTCTTGAGATGGGTTTGAGGATTAGGATATTGGTAGAACAATCAAACCACGTCCCTGTGGACTGCAGCAGGGTACGCAATAGGTGAGAGACAAGAGCCTGTCGAACTGACGCGGCGCCGGCGCGACGGTCCGCTTAACTATTTATATAATAACATCTGCTGATCATTGTAACTTTGAGGTTCATAATTGCTTGCGCTGTTCGCTGGCGTTGTATATAATTTATCTCTAATGTTGACATAATATCTTCCAAGTTCAAGTTCAGACTTAGGACAGGGTGATAATTAATAATTAGTTGTTTAAATGTTTCTAGTAGTTCACCATTCAACTGAACTAGGAATGCGTGACAGCGAATAAGATTCCCTGGCTCAAGTACAGGGTCTCCAATTTTCGATGGTTTTATGGGGTATCTCCCTTATTATTGTAGATAGAGAGTTGCGGTTTTCGCATTACTGTGTTACTTATTTGTGAAATAAAAGATACCGTGAACAGAATATTCATAGCCTGTTTTGTTTTTAAGATTTTAAGATTTTATTTTGAAAATATTGCATTTTTGAGCATGCCTCGTATCTCAGCTATCTGAAAAGTTATCGAAAAAGTATAAAGTGTTCTGTATATAACTTTTTCCGTAGAATCCAGTGCCGCCTTCCAAATGAGTATATGGGGTCTGGTCAAAAAGTTATCGGGCTCTACTTTATTTTTTTAAATGGGACCCCTATATATTTTTAGATGGTTTGCTTTAGCTTTTTACACGCGTTTTGAAAATATATAATTTAATATATTTATATTTATTATAGCGACCAATATTTGCATTTTTTTATTTAAAACATACATTTTTTGCTAGTAGGCCATGGCAGAGACCTTTAAAACAATACATTTCTAACTTCTCCACAATTTTAATTAATAACTAAATGCGACTTATACAAATGAAACACAAAACCTGGTTTTACTAAGAAATATAAAAATAATAATAGTTGTAATAATTGTAACACGGCCTCCAAACGCCTTGTTACCACATCGACGGCCCACACGGCTACGCGACCCGGCAACTCTGGCAGCGCATTTTTAATCTTAAGTCTTAAACCTGTGACCTGAGCCTGTGTCTTAACCTTTCATATAAGAACAGAAACAGAGACAATGTCTCTGATAAGAAGTACCTAGTACCTACCTAACTCTTGGTTTTTTGACATTCTCCTAAGATTTTAGGTGTAACCGAATGTAACGAAAATCACAATAAAATCAAGTTAAGAAAAATCCTTTTTTGTAATGTTTATAAATACTGTTCAAATTGTTCTCCATTATATCTCACACACGTTTCACACATAGTGAGTATGCGCCTTAAAGCATTCAAAATAATAAACGGTCGCGCTTGTAAGTGTCTGAAAGTCTCTTCGGTAGCATTTTTTAACTCTTGCACTGTTCGATATTGCATTTTATAAATTTTATTTTGTAGATATCTCCTTAAAAACAAATCCAAAACGGATAGATTCGGTGACCTTGGTGCCCATCTTATAGGTCCACTTGTTCCATTCCAGTGCTCTGGAAAGTTATTATCAAGATACGTTTTGACAATTTGCGCATTATGAGCAGGGGCTCCGTCTTGGACTCTTGCTGCAAAAACAAGTTATTAAGACGCGCCAAAGGAACATCTTCTGTTATTTCCGGTACAACGTTTCTCAGAATGTTGAGGTAATTATTCCCAGTAAGGCTGCCTTCAATTATGTGATATTTCATTTTACTTCCCAGAGTAAAACAGGAAACATTAAAGCAGTGGCGGCTATTCAGCGGAAGTAGGGGAAGTGCCACTTCCTCAAGAAAATGTAATTTTAAAAAATACAATTAATCCATTCATCAGTAAAATAATATATTTTAAGATTCAATGATAATTTTTTTTTAGTTAATGAATAATCTGTTTCCCGTTACCCCCTAATAACTAATAATTCAATTATTTTCAAATATTAAAATCAAAGCTTCATCAAACAAGAACAAGAATCTCGCCACCTGCACATTGCCGTTAACTCCACTATCGAATAGAACAGAGGTGAACCCACATGAAAATGCCTATTTCTTTTCGCGTACGCGCCGATAGCAGTGACAATCTCATTATCATTTGTGTAGACCTTTAAGGAAGAAGTATCGCTCGAGAGCCGTCGAGTCATCAAAAGTATAAGCGCAACTAGTTGGTTGCCATGACAACGATGACGTCATAATGGTCGTACATATGTTTGGTTTGCAATGATTGGAAGAGCTGGCGTGTAGCACTTCCATTCTCAGATCAACGCGTCCAACGTGAAAGCACGTTGTTTCGTTTATTGCGAGTTTATTAGGGGACATTCCGCCGTGAATTCTTGGAATTATTTTTTATTTACATTCCACGGTTGATCCATTATAGTATTATACAAGAGCTATTTTCTATATATTCTAGTTTTAGTGTGTTTTTCGTAGACATGTGATTTGTGTTAGCAACAAATCATTTTGTTGCTAATACAATATGAATATATTTTATTTTTTGATGCTTTACCTAAAAAATACCGGTAATAATTATTAAATAATTTTGGCAGTTTGGGCGTGGACTCCAAAAATTTTTCGCTGTTCCTTCTGTCGATGTCGGTAGCTCTTCCCCACTTTTCAAAGCCGCGAGCCGCCACTGCATTAAAGCCAAACCTGCCTTGCCGTTCACGTGGAAATGCAACATGGTTATTTTCCTGTGACCAAAATCTAACATTATGCCGGTTAAATATACCAGCACTGGTAAAATACGCATCATCCGACCATATGACTGTCCTTTCGAAATTATTTTGTGTGTTCAACATTTGTAAATACCAATTACAAAACTCTATTCAACGTTGTGCGTCACCAGGATGTAAATTTTGTACCAAATGATATTCATATGGTTTAAATTTATGCTTTTTTAATATTGTTTGAACCCTTGACTTAACAACTC
This sequence comes from Pissodes strobi, assembly GCA_016904865.1. Classification (NCBI taxonomy): domain Eukaryota; kingdom Metazoa; phylum Arthropoda; class Insecta; order Coleoptera; family Curculionidae; genus Pissodes; species Pissodes strobi. The sequence continues at coordinate 182,872 of MU183528.1, read as the reverse complement.
CAACAGAATTTTCTACTTGTCTACACGAACTAGTTGGATTCGATTCAACAGAAGCCAAAATGTTTATTTCATCAACCTCAGGGTTTTTCTTGTAGCTTTTAGGACGAAGTTTAACAAACGATCCGTGTTCGATTAAATTTGATTTTAATCTTGTAAATATTCTCTTATCTGGTTTCCTTCTTTCTGGATATCTAGGAGGATATGATTACATGATTTAAGTAAAATGGGAAAGAGTTATTATTTATTTTATTACCTGTTAAAATATAATTCCAGGGACTCATCTGCATTTCATGCATGGCCCTACTGCATTTTATGACAATAATCGATCGTTAAATTTGCCGAGAGTATGTTCTACCATTCGTGTCAGCGAATTTGCATAAAAATATTATTCTGTTTTGTGCGGATAAAGTTTCAATCCTAATGTATGGTTCATAGGCACAATATTTCATTTATGGGTATATTAGTAAATATTTTTATAATAACGTAGATGTTTACGGTTGGCATTTTTACGTTCTATATACCGTGTATGTAACCGGTTGCAGACACAGTCTAGGAAACGTAATACGCTCCGAAACACTCCGATCCCTATACCTTGTGTGCGACTTGTGCACATTATTACGGCCTTGCATGGCTGGCATAAAGTAGGGCCATATAACTTTTTGACCAGACCCCGTATACTGATTTTAAAGGCGGCACTGAATTTTATGGGAAAAGTTATAAGGAACAGTTTTTACCTTTTCGATAACTTATCAAAAACAAAGCAGGCTATGAAAATTTTGTTCACGGTATCTTTTGTTTCACAAAAAAGTAACACAGTAATGCGAAAACTGCAACTTTCTATCTTTAATAATAAAGGAGATACCCCCTAAAACCACCGAAAATTGGACACCCTGTACAATCAACACTAGAATAAAAAACTTGTCTTTTTGTAATTAAAAAGAGCATGCAATAGACTCTTGTCTAAATTAGAGGAAATTCTCGAACTTGTCCTCCATTTAATCGACACAAATCTAGGCACCGTTCAACCATATGACAAGGTGTTCCTCTTATTTGTACTGCAGTCTGCTTTACTCGGTCAATCAATATCAACTACATAAAAAATTTACCCGCGTTGAAGTCTGGTAACATCGGTGGCCACGCCGGCCGATCTGACCCAACCTATTCGGAACAAGTGGTCTAAAACTTACTTCCCATCCAAAATAAGCCACATTTGTTGGTCATTATTTAATGATATGGGAAGTTAATTTTGCAAGAAGTCTAGGTGATATAAACGTTTAGAAGTTTTTCCTTTCATTTTCTATTTTGGCTTACTGCTGAATTAGCACTTTATATATAAAGTTGCATTACATTTTTTAAACATGTTTGATGATTATATCCTATATTTTGAGTTATTCCAAAATATATAGATTTTAAATTTGTCTGTATCTTTTTTAATGAGTGCTATTTAGGATTTAACAAGATACCGATTTAGGAATCACCCTGTATATTAACGGAATAATCTAATAATCATCAATATCATCTTAAGCTTTTTAGGAAATACATCTGAATTAACATTAATGAGGCATTTTATTTTATTTCATAAGTGATGTCAGATGCCATTATGTAACTATACTATTTTTGATAATGTAAGTTACGTTTGCAAGGTTATTATCATACCTACCGTATGCATTTTTACGTTTCCTAGATCGTGAGCGCTACTGGTTGCGCTGACCAGGTAGGAAATGTATGCGCGCCAAATCACTCTGTTCCCTAGACAGTGGGCGCAACGCCAACTGTCATGTCTTTAGGGTCCAGCAAATTCATATCAAATGCTCTGGTGGTTCAGTAGTTAAGATGCAGACCTCTAGTTTGGCGGCCCGGGTTCGATTCCCGTCGGTGTTTTTCCTATTTTTTAAATATTATGTTTGTAAAAAGTTTCTTTCTTCATTTTGAGTATGCCTTGGGTTAGTTTTCGTTGGCTGCTTATCTACTCGCAGGTATCTATTTTGAGTATCAGTCATCCACTATTGCGCCTACTTTATTTTTCTTAACTTTGGGTTAGCCGTGGGTGAGTTTTGGTTAGCACTTGGTTAGTTCTTGTTTATTGAGCCCCCGTAGCGAGCGAAGCGAGCGGAGGGCCATGCAAAGCCATAATAATGTGCACAAGTCGCACACAAGGTATAGGGATCGGAGTGTTTCGGTGCGCATTACGTTTCCTAGACTGTGTCTGCAACCGGTTACACACACGGTATATGGAACGTAAAAATGCCAGCCGTGAACATCTACGTTATTATAAAAATATTTATTTATATACCCATAAATGAAATATTGTGCCTATGAACCATACATTATGATTGAAACTTTATACGCACAAAACAGAATAATATTTTTATGCAAATTCGCTGACACGAATGGTAGAACATACTCTCGGCAAATTTAACGATCGATTATTGTCAGTGAAAGCACCGAACATTAGCGCTTACAAAGGCGATGCGCCAGACTTTAGACCAGACGTTGTGAAACATGGCACGATACCTGAGCTGTTAACCAGAATTTCATCAGGTTCCGCAACGGAGCAAGGAGGGAAATATTGGGGGCGGGACTTAGAGTGAACCTTCTAGTCTATTGTTAATGTTCGGTGGTGAAAGATAGGCGATTTAGGTGCCGGTGACGTGGAAGAGACGAAGGTAAAAAATGGTTATCCCATGCTTGGTTTGAATTGTGGGATCAAAATTCGCCATGCCGATATTCCTCTACTTTTATTGTGTTCAACATATCACTCATTTTGTAACTTTTGTAACACGTTCACCAGCTTGCGCCCGGTCCTACGTGAGCGATTTGCAGCGAACGCGAATCAGTGGCGATGCCGTGCGACTATATTAAGTTTTCGTACGGCATCACCAGCGCTTCGCGTTCGCGTCGACTGTAAATCGCTCACCTAGGACTAGGCGTTACTCTCCGGCTATAACGCGCCTAAAGAAGTTTCACTTCAAACAAATCACTTTTTTCCTAAATACTTGACGATGCAACTGCAGTTTTGCCAAACATTGGCCATCTAAAGAAAAGACTTATTTATTTATCGGTTTCTAACTCGAATAGAAAATAGGCGACTCTGAACCGTGTGATAGCTAAACAGTTCCAAATTATTCAATTTTAAAAGCAAACCTTAAAGAAAATCGATTGACATGCATAACGTTAGTTATAATTCTACGAGGTAGTTTGTATTTCCTATAGGATCGTTTTATTTTCCGCCTCGCCGATATTTTGAACGTCAGGATATAATCGTGAAATACGAGCTTTTTATTTCTTTTTACTATGCAATACCAATAGACGGTAGACGAAGTGTGTGTTCTTCATTTCTCCATTATGGCTTAGTAATAAATTTATCCTAGAGGGCAGAATTCAGCTTAAAGGTCAATATAAGGGGGCTGAGGAAGCTATCAATATTGTTGGAAATTTCTCGTTGTAATTTATAGACTCTGCCAGCAGGCTAGTCCTTATCAAAGCCAATTTATTACGGGATTAAGTAAAAATGAACCTGCTAGAGGAACTTCTTGATCCTTGAGCAGTAAATGGAGTAGTTCTTGGTTTTTAGGGGATTTGTAAATGTCCTGCAGGAAATGCACTGGAAAACATCGGTGTATCAAATGACGTTCAGTTGTTTTTTTTAATTGAAGTCGAGTAGGGATGATTGCGAAATATATCCTTACGTATTAAAGCTTAGCGGATTAATTAAACGAATCTTAAATTTCCGTTTCAGCTTAAGACCAATACCTTTAAATAAGTGAAGAGTAGTGGCTGTGTGCATGTATGAATCATACCAAATGAAACACTTTGTATTCCATGCAAAATTTAATCCAAAAGGACTTCTTATAAAAGCATAACAGAGCGCTTTCGGCCTAAGCCATCATCAGTGTTACTTGTCATTGGACCTGAAGAACATATCGACGAAGAGTAAACAAACAACACCAACAAACAATGGTCACATCACAATCAAAAAGTCAAAAGTCACATTTTAAAAGGCAACATAATCTTTAAAAAGGACAATGCCCAACCACGCGTTACGTGGAACGACAAAATGTGTCGTTGAAAAAATTTAAAAAATACTCGTGCGTAAGGTGTTCATTTGAAGTCACCCGGATACGCCAATTCAATATTTCAATGTAAAATTTACACACAGAGAAAAAACTAAATGGGTACCTACATCTCAAACAAAAAATTTATATATATTTTTTATTTTAGCGAAAATGTACACAAATATATAAATAAAAATGATCTAAAACCGCTGATTCATTCCAATCAACAATAGAACTAAAAAAATTAAGATATAATATCAAAACTCCAATCCTGTCTATTTCAAATTAAATATTTTTTTATCCCGGAGGCATATATCCACTTCGTTTGATACGGGGGCTCAAACAACAAGCACTAACCAAGTGCTAACCAAAACTAACCCAAGGCTAACCCAAACGAACCCAAAATTAAGAGAAAAAGGTAAATTAATAAAAAATAATAAACAAAACATCTGTCGCGACCGACGGGAATCGAACCCGCAGCGCAAGAATGACAGGCAAGCACTATGCCTACTATACCACCGAGGCGTTGTAGCAGTTTTGCTAGAATGTAGAGACATGGATTCGTGTCGGATGGATAGGCGCCCAAATCAATGCGCTTTTGTAGCGCTACAAAACCTAACCGGTTTCAGCACCCTGGTGCCGTCGTACAGTAGTACGTGTAGATATGCATCAAGGAGCTGTGTTTTAACCCGAAATGGCGTCAGTGATGTCTGATTTTTTTTCACGCAGATAAAAACCACCAGAGCGCGGCGTGGCGCAGCGGCGCGGTGCCGACGAGTGTCTGGTTGGCTGTCTTCAAAGCTTCAAATCATAAAGACACTGCTAAGTAATCCACTGTCTAAGCAGAACTTCGAATCGTGCATGTCGCTATCGATTTAATCGGGATCGCTAGACGAATAAGGTGGCAGAAACAATTATTAGCAAATTCGCACATTTATCTAGTTAATATTTTTTTACAAAATGAAGTACCTGGAATATGCTTTCGAACTGTCTACTAATTTTCAAAATAATCAGTACCAGGATATTATTTAAAAATATCCAACATTAAAGAATAATAATAATTGAAACAATTTACATCTACATTTAGTGTCTACCCTATGCTATCACTAATGTATACACATTTCTTAGAAAAATTAAAGAAAAGCCTTACAGGTCTTTGCCTCTTGGCAACTATTACATTTAGCTCCATTCCATCACTAGGTCTTACTTTTACATATAGCGAGTCTGTTCTAATTAATGTTCTCTGTCGTTTTGATTGTTATGAGAGCATAGTAAATATCGAAAGGCGAACGCTAGACCGAATTTAAGAATATCTATTTATGTGCCAGACGTTGAGGCAAAATGATCGCTCTTTTAGCTTGCTAAATTTTCCTGATGCTCTAAAACTCATCCTCTCAAATATTTGGTCAAGAGAGGTTGTGATAGCATTTTTTATGGCAGTAGCACACACACTAAAGGGAGATCCTATGACGCTCGATGAGCGGTGTGTGTGCGACGATGTTGATTGACACAGTTCTTGAATATTTGTAGGTTGTAATTAGAGGGAAACAGATGTCCTGGGAGTGAGTTCCACAGTGATGCAGTGCGCCAGACAAAGGAGTTCTTGTAAAGCGATGTTTTAGGTGTTTCCATTTGTACGACGAACTAGTGCGCTCTTGTGGTCTATCGTGACTGTCTGACAGGCGTTGCCAGGAGCGAGATGAGGCGACCCAAATCCTGGGAACATCTGCCGTGAAAGTATCTGCAAAACAGGGACATCTCTGTCACATGTCTGCGGTGTTTCAGGCTTTCCAGATTCCGGGTCAACACCGGGTCGCCGACGAGACGCACAGCTCTCTTCTGAGTGGAATCCAGCAGCTTTAGGGTGTGGTTTGGTGTAGCACCCCAGATGTGTGAGCAATATTCTAAGCACGGTCTTATTTGCGTTTTGTAGAGCAAGAGCAACTCCTGCGGTGTATACACTTTTTTCTTGTGAAATAGCACCCCAAGCTTCTGGGAGGCTGATTTTGCGATGTTAGCAACTTGGTCGTGCCAGGACATATTGCTGTTGACCGAGACACCCAGTAGTCTGATTGACGAGGATGAAGGCATAATCGATCCTGCCATCAGGGCCCGCCGTATTGGCCCTCTTGGTAAACGTGGCTGCTTGGATCTCTGCTGCATTGAACTGGACTACATTTCTGTCGCCCCAAGTTTGAACTATCTCCAGGTCTTGATAGATTGCTGTAATCTGCTCCTGTCTGCGGTAATAAGTCTCAGTAGCTGGTAAATGTTTTTCTGATCTAAAGTGGGAGACAAGGGTACTGTCATCTGCAAAACTATAAACAGGATTATTCGTCTCGGTGAGCAGGTCATTAATATAGATGAAGAACAGAGTTGGTGAAATATTGCGCCCTCAATCACGCCCGCGTTAATGGTGAATGTGTCTGATATGTGTCCATCAACTGCAACGTGCAGGGATGTTTCTTAAGGAAAATGGCAAGCTAGCTGCAGAGAGGCCGGCAGTCCGAAGAACGGCAATTTATTAAGCAGTCCGTCATGCCAAACTCTGTCGAATGCCTTCGAAATATCCAACGCAATCGCTCGAGACTCTCAGTAGTTCTCAATTACCCTACTCCGTATATGAGTGACATAGGCCAATATATTTCCTGTCGATCTCTCTCTGCGTAAGCCGTATTTATTATCGCTGATTATTCTGTTGTTCTCGAGGTGCTTGAGTAGTTGCTGATTGACTACACGTTCCATGACTTTGGAGATTATTGGAAGCAAGGCAATTGAGCGTTAGTTTGAGGGCGTGGTGTTCTTGCCTTTTTTGGAATAGGTTGCACTCGAGCGACTTTCCAAGAAGATGGGTAAATCCCTTTTCTGTAAGACAGAGAGAAAAGCCAGGAAAAAACGGGTATTAGTTCGTTGGCGCAGTTCTTTAATATAAAACAAGGCGTGTAAATTACCCTACAATGGGCTTGTCACAACTCTATCTTGATATCAGAACTAATATAGATCTTATTTTGCTAGCAGCATTTTGGAACTTTTCATCCTGATTTTTACTTATTTTCTCCACTATATTAGGATATGGTGGGGAGCGCCTTGCCTTGGGGGACGTCTTAGGTAGGGTGCGATAAAAACATGTTGGCGAGTATGTTTGCTTTTTCCTTGGCTGTAGTCGCCGTGATGCCATGTTCGTCTGTCAAAGGTGGGTGAGGCGGTGGGAGAGATAAGACTGACTTTCACAGTAAAGCTCCTTGGTGATATTACGCAGTATTACAGGTGATCTATCGATCATTCCATTCACAGCTTTACCTACAGCCAATACGGGTTAATTTGGGTTAATTAGTTAATATAATTTCTATAGGCCTAAAGTCAAATTGATTTATTTAATTGTATTGTTTATTGTTTTTAAATACCGGCCTAATGTTAAATTCTTATAAATAATTCAGACTTATAGATTTTTTAAGTGAGAACAATGTGCATTTATCAGTGTCAAGATATCTCATTTCCCAGTAATCGAAAAGATTAATCAGTAAACACCTTTTTTTCTACGACCGGGTGAGAAGTATCCATTATTCCTATTACTATATACCATCTCTTGTTGGAAACTTTGGCAATAATATAGGTTCAGAGAAAATTTGCATTTAATAACAAAGTTTAGAAGCCTTTTATGGTTTGATATACTTTTTTCCAGTAAAAATGTTACCAAACGAATTTTTACACAAGCCAAATCTTAGTCATATGTATCAATCATACCATCTCTTTGTACTTCACTACCCAATAAAATACCGAATGCAGAGATCCCGGAGTAAACCTGAAACGTAAAGGAAGTTAAAATAGAAAAAGAAACAGAGCACTTCATACGCGTTGAGAAATTTCTCTAAAGGTATCGTGATAAAAATTCCGGCATTGGAAAATACACAAATTCACAAGATAGATTATTCCCGCAGTAAAAATAAACATTCACACAATCTGAAAAATCATCTCCTTCTTTTTCCTCTAGGTACGATTTTGCAGCACGTAACTGCGTGTTTTAGCTCTTATCTTTCCCACTAAAATACTAAAAAGCGTGTAAAATGTTCTGCAAAGGGGTTTAGAGTCTTTTATGACATGAGTCCGGGGCTTTTTTTACTATCGGCATTTAGTAAAGCAAATATATGGTTACACCCACAAATAACATTGCATGTTTTAAATGTGGAATCAATTTAATATATTATTATTCTTGGAAAAAATTGGAATCTAACGTTTTTATTTTAATACACAATGTATTCGAATTAGAGAAACTATAATAGGCATTACAATGATCAACCTATTTATCTACATGTCATCAATGTGCGAAGTTTAACTGAAATGATACTGCAATAGAATAAAGCTTTTTAAGCTTGAAGAATTAAATAAACTATTACGCATAGAGAGCCGTTTAAATCTACGATATAATACCTAATAATGGAAGATTGAAATCATACTAGGTACTTGAATGGCAGTTGTTATTTTAACAAATTTAAAAATGTTCGACAAATAAGCTGCTTCACCGTTATTTTTAAGTCAGAAGTGTATTAACTGAGTGGTTGACTCTAATTAGTGAGCTCTACTACGTATTGCAATTTTGAATAAACTAGATTGCTGTTTCATCGTTCTTGTTCTTTGGGGTAATGGTTAAAAATCTCTTTTTAAAAAATGAGCTTTAATAGAACTTGCGCCCAGAGTTGCGCTATCTGCCGTCTAATTAAGTAAAGAAGCACTTATATGATACCTTCCTCTAAGAAATTTACAAGTTGATTGCAACTTAATGTCACCTAAAACGTCTTTGGAGACTACAAAGAAAATCTACTTGCTTCTTTTTATCAAGTTTACCGAGGCACTCTCATTTTACGGCGTACACTGAGGTTGGTAATATTACTTTTTTATTAAAAAGTGGAAAATCTAACTTAATAAGAGAATCGTAAACGGGCAACCGTAATATTCGCCAGAGAAAAATTTTTGCACAGAATAAATGCAAATAATAAAAAGATAGTTGCCTCTTTACAAGAGGGAACCTCATAAAACGTTGCGCTTTCCGAGAACTTGGAAACGAATATCATGAAATTCAGTGAAATGCCTTAATATTGCTAATATTCAGCTTCACCAAAATTAATACCGGTTTCACGGATTTAAAACTTCAACTTGAGAAATATTGGTGCTGATTTACGTGCTCAATTCTGAACTCTCTTCCGATGTGTATCATATGATTTCTATACGAAAGTTAAGTTCTTCTTAAAAATTTTGATAAAACATCTTAGAACTTCGCCTGATATCAACCCAATCGGAACGTATCTACATTTAAAACTAAGTTAAAGCAAATGAGAAAAACCTTTTCCGCAGAAGTTCGGGTTTTCCCTTGATCTACTTCGAAATCGAGAAAGTATTTTAGTTAGAAAACTTGCGGCGCTCGAATAGACACGTCCAAAATCGTATCGGAATCTAAAGTTAAATGGGGAGTTGCTCTGTTATTCGCAAGATTGTTAAAAAATCTAAACTAAAAATGTTCAGAGGCTCTTAAAACATTATAACGAAGTTAAAGTCTAGCCAGTTCCTCAAGAACTCAATAACCCTTTCGTTCTAGTTGTTGCGATCTGGGATTGCATATATTGAATTCCTGCTTTACTTAAGTAATTTTTATCATTTTCGACGGATATTTTATATTTGTCATTTAGCAATTTGTTGAGTATATTCATTCGACCGATATCACTTGACGGGTAAGACCCCTGACAAATGAGGTAGAAAAATAAAATTATTCAGTGCCTAATTTTCAAGATGCAGAAGTAGAGGTAGATTGGGTTTGCAGAACATTAGAGAAAAAAGTATCTCAAATCTTATTCCGGTTGGTTTCCTGAAGCATTACCTCGAAACTACAACAGTGTTTGACGCCATCCAAGAATGGTCAAGGGGTGTGTTTTCTTTGAAAATAGTATGTAAATAATATAACATATTTTGCTATTAACGTTTTAGTTAAACAATAATCCTAATACTCACATGGTGATTTCTTTGAATTGTAAATGATTTTATGTGAAAATTTACATTTAATTGCAGGTGGTAGATACGAGGTCCTGCTCCATATATACAGTGTGTCCGCTTAAGTTCGCACCATATGGGAAACTTTTTTATTATCAATTTTACGGAAAAAAGTTATTCTTTATAAAAAGTTCTGCTTGGTCCAAAACCTCAAATACAACCATCAGATATCAATTTTTTTCAGTACGTATACGAGGTTTGTCAGAAAATATGAATTTTGCCCAACAGTAAAGTAAATTTATTTTTGAAAATATCGAAAACTTTAACTAGTTATCTGTTTATTCGTTAAACATTTGATAACGTTTACGTCTCTTAACTTCTATGTTGCATTATTTTGATCATGCATTAAAATAATTGATGATATTGTAAAATAAATAATTTTGAAATTTTATTGCATCATCAAAATAATGCGACATAGAAGTTAATAGACGTAAAAGTTATCAAATGTTTAACGAATAAAGAGATAACTAGTTAAACTTTTCGATATTTTCAAAAATAAAT
>MU183528.1:133226-156352 GCA_016904865.1 Pissodes strobi | reverse complement strand
CGCCTACACAGTCGAGTAATGACGGATTTACTGACGTTTGAAGAAAATAGTATATTATTTTATATGGAGGAAAAGTGATACTTTTCATGGCGCGCTCGTGTTTAACAGCCGAAAGGAGTGAGGCTGGTAATAGAGAGCAAGCCATGAAAAGTAACTTTTCCTCCAAATAAAATATGCTGTTTTTTCTTCAAATGTCGACAAATTAATGCAAAAACATCTCTTTTTAATAGTAATAATATCTAATTATTATTAAAGATAAATGGGTTCGCAAGGCGGCTTAGACCACGGTCGTAGGTGGCCTTGCTTAGACCGGTGTCGGTGAATATAATGTAACATAAAGCTGTCAGTGGACACTGTCAACAATAATTATTTTTTAAGATTGCGTCTCCGATTGCGTTTTAATTCCGTATTCATAAGCAGTTATTGAGTAAGTTCGATTAAATAATAACCAATTTGTTCCTAAATTAGTGATTTTTAGAAATGCAGTCACAAATTGAGTGATAAATACAAATTGTAGTTTAATAAATCTTGAGTTGTTGACGCTTATATTGTTGTCTGTTTGTATTGTATCTATGTTGCTATGACAACACTTTTACCTCCGCCGGCGGAAAAGTGAAAAGTAAAGCTCCGGCGGAGGAAAAACGAAACTTCACTGCCGCCTACACAGTCGAGTAATGACGGATTTACTGACGTTTGAAGAAAAAATATATTTCTTCCACTCTATACTTTCTTTATCTACCATCAGGAAAAATATTGCAATAATTGACAACTTCTTTAAAGGCGAGTTGGCGTTAAGTGCTATTTATAATTTATCCTTATACGATATTATACAAGCAACCCTAATGAGCAAATATATATTATGAGGAGTTATTGTACAAACCTCACTGCTTTGTAAACTCCTGAGCAATCCCTGTATAATCTCATCCAAGTCCGAGATAAAAAAAATTACGAACGGTCACAAAATTCTAACCCTCGAATACTGATTCGTACCGTTTGCAATTTAACTGGTGGAGTAACAGGGACAGATCATCCCGAGGGAAATCGACTAGTTGAAAATATGATCGAATGGCTTTTTTACAATGTTGAGGGACAGAACGAAAAAGTTTTAAATGAAGGTTTACTGCTTCTGTTTTTCTTGCCGAAAGGTTTCGATAAATGAATGTGTTATTATTGGTAGGCATTTTATCTCCTTGTAAAGCAGGTTCTATCATATATTCAAAGAGTCCGAAAAGAGATTATAAGCATTATATAGCTTTCACATGTAAAATGACCTAAGCTATCGATAATTAAAAAAATGTCGGTGAAAATATTTTCCTAGTGAAGCAAACTAGATAATTGTGAATAATTCTAATTTCTAGTAATCTATACAGGGTGATTCAGAAATAAGTACCGAAAATGTAGAGGCAGTTAGATTTAAGGAAAATTTGAAAAAATTAAATAAAATTTCTGTCTAAGTCTCACTGGTTAGAATATATAGTGTGTTAAAGATGTGTGATATTTAGAATATTTTATTTTGTAATATGTGCTTGCTAGGATGGAGATATCATTTTGAAACTTGGGTCGTGTTATCACTACATAAATGCCCATTAATCTACCATAGCCTAATAGGTCACTTCAGAGGCATAGAACAAGGGTATATGCGCTACATTGAGGGTATTTTTTGTTACCCTGTATATTACCTCTTTTTATATTTTTTAATAGCCTTGTTTGTTTTCTAAAATGTATTACTCTTAAGATTAAGAGAGGAGCTATCGTTTACGAGATTTATGCCAATTAATGCATTGAAGTAGTTTAAAATTAATTTTCAAGCAAGCCATAACTTATCCCAATAAACAAAAATGAAGGTGCTTGCCATACTGCATCAATCTGGTCGTCAAAATTCTTCAAAAAGTGTTTATTTGGGTTGTTAAATTATGTTTGTTCATATTATAGAAATTAGTATATGCAGACATACACTAGCAGATATTACATAACAGAATCTTCTTTATATCAGACATCTTCAACACCCTCTATATACTAAACAGTGGAACTTAGACAAAAATTCCTTTTAACTTTTTTTTTATATTTCCCTTCAATATAAAACTCTTTCAATTATCGGTACTTATTTTTGAGTCATCCTGTATAACCTCTGTTTGAATAGATATATACCAAGAGTCACTGTCACTGGTGATCCATGCCATCGAAGAGTACAATTATTCTTCTCATGGTCTATAATAGTCATTCGAGCATGCCTGCAAAAAGATTTGAGGTTACCTCGCCACATTTGCAGCAAGTTTTCTAAAATTTCGACAGTCACAAATAAAAATAAATAATCGTATCTATATAACTACTCACAGGTCACCACTAATTTTATTGGCAATAAGAAATGAGCGATTTCTGGGTAATTTTGGCGTGCTGATTAAGAATATTAAGTCCATTTTGCTGGATTGGCTCATGTTACGGAGATAATTAGAAAATTATTACAAAACCAAAAAAAAAACAAAATTAATAGAGCAGTGGTGCTCATCAGTTTAGTAAAAATTACACTGTTTTCGAAAAATATGGACGCAAAATCAATAAAACCCATAATTATGTTTTATTCGGTTTATTAAAAATGAAATTTAGTAATCTAGTTTGAAAAATTACAACTAATTCGTAGGAGAAAAGCGTTGTTCATATATTCTTCTTTTATATGGGTTGTCAGGAACAACACGTTGAAGCCTCCAGCAACAATCTGCCATCATGTGCTTGTTCTCTCTGCTCTGATATCTTTCTTCCATCACCTTTACATCCTGATGGAACCTTTCCCCTTGGTCCTCACTTAAGTCCCCAAGATTTTCCGGAAATTTATATAAGTGGCTATGAAGAAAGTGTACCTTAATGCTCATATTAGAACCGAAGTTTCAAAATTCATTAACATATGTTGCACCAGTTCCTCATAATTGTCCCCTTTGTGGTTACCCAAGAAGTTCTTAACCACCAAGACAAAGCTACACCAAACAGCAGCTTCAAGAGTCATCATGTGATTTGTAAAATTAGAATCCTTAATATGTTGGCGAATTTAACCATTAAAAATACCCGCTTTCAACTTTTCCATAGTCTTTTTGAGAAATGATGTACCTACAGGGTGGCCCGTTTATTATGGGATAACACCTTATCTCAGAATCTACGGGGTGTACCAAAAAAATTTAACACAAAAGTTGTTTGAATTTACTTCAATTTTTAAAATATTATATTTCTGTATATACAGGGTGTCCGTATTTTCATGGACAAGTATCAACTTCCTTATTTCAAATAGAATACCCTGTATATTAAGGCACTTTTTGTTTCCTCAGAAAATTTTAGATATATTTTATATATAATAGTCTAACCTTTTTTGACATATTTTGAATATTACGTCAAAAATGACGTTTGCAGGTCTAAATATATCTATCAATTTCTCCTATTGAAATCTTTATTATTTAATTATTGAAGTTGGTTTCCGTGTAGAAGGAAATCTACTTTAGTAGTCTGTGTCCTGGCATTTTTATAATAAATAAATACATGGCGATCAAAAAATCTTATTAGCATTAAAAATAAGGGCGACTTTGTATAAGGTTGTCTATTTGAAAAACTTGTAGTTTTTAAAATAGTGGCAATTTAAATTTTTTCCATTGTAAAAATGCTATACGGCTTTTAAGTTTTGTTATTAGTTGGCCATGACGGCAAGGCGTGGCGAAAAAAAAAACAGTCGAGCACTACTACGGAAATAACACTATTCCTTGTCGTCTGACTGTTACCCCAGCCGGGATGATTAAGTTATTAAACTTTCGTCGGGCGCAGCTGTTCTAGCAGATACAACAGTATTTCTTTTGCATCGTGTATGGTATCTTATAGTGTTAAAATGCCCACTGCATAGGCAGCCTCCTATAATGTGTCTAGAAATTTAAAACGCTAGCCAATGGTAGTGTTCTTCTCTATGCCAAAATGCGATATTTATAATTTGTAAATTATGTTATAAAAAATGCCTTAATATAGAGGATATTCTATTGATAGATACTTGTTCACGAAAATACGAACACCCTGTATATATAAAATATAATAATTTAATAGTTTAAGTACACAAACAACTTTTGTATTAAACTTTTTTGGTACACCCCGTAGATTCTGAGATAAGGTGTCATCCCATAATAAACCCGCCACCCTGTACGAATGTATTTAGAACAACCGCCATTTTTGTTCAAAGCCGTGACAGATTGTTCCATTAGCCCCAACTTGATGTGGAGCGGTGGGAGAATATTTTTTTCCGGGTCCACTAATGGTAGTTTATGACATTTGCTGTTCCTGCAGTCATGTTTTGCCTTATTGACCAATTAAAGCGTCGCGCAAACCAGAGCGGTGGCGGGCGCGCTGGCGGTCGCGGTGGCGGTAAAATACTGTACGTGTATTTGCTAGATCGCTTCTGTTTGCGGTCTTTAATTAACTTACACGCACAGTATTTTACCGTCACCGCCACCGCCACTGCCACCGTTCTGGTTTGCGCAACGCTTAATCCTATTCCAATGATCTTGCTTAGCTCTACTATCCCACAAGCAAACAAAGCAAGTGTATTTGGTATTTCCACTTTGCTGTCCATGCAAGAAGTTCGCCATTTTCAGATCCTCACATATAGATAACTGATACTCATCATAGCAGTGTTTCTGCAATACTAGCTTAATGTTTTCATATTCTTCTTCAAGTTTGTTGAGTGCGCGATAGGAATCGAAGCATACTGGTTGCGATTGTCCAACAAAACACACTTTAAAGTTCTAATGGAACTACCTATGAATAGTCGCCAGTCACGTGGGACGAAAAAAATCCGGGAATGCTGTTACAATAAACAAATTCTTCATTTTGGCTAAAGTAAGGAAAAAATTCCACCTCTCGTGTTCTATAAATTGTTATTTTTATATCTGGCTTTAAACAGTTCTTTTCTTTTACCTTGGATGCTAGAAGTTCAGCTATTGGATCGGATTTGAATGTCTTATAGTTGAGAAGAGTAGACTTTTCGCATATATCCTCTTATAAAAATCACCCATAATGGCTAAATTTCTTGAAAATTTATGGCATCCACTGTCTGAAACACTGGAGCCAATTTGGAGAAAAAGTAAATTTTGTTATTCAGCAGATTGAATTACCCTAAATTCGTTTAAAAATTCTTGACTACAATTTTTTTTATAATTTTCTTGGAAGGAGATCTTTACAAAATAGTATTTCCCAAACTTCCGTTCTTAGTATCTTATTTTTAGCCTATCCGTAAACTCCATTAACTTTCAAATGACGTGTACAGATTATCTGCGGAATCCATTCCTTAAAACCACAGTAAGAAAAATTCAAATCTAGCTAGTAACCTTCCAAAATGGTCAGCAATCGAATTCCATTTTTAAATCATAATCTATCTATTTCTGCCACACAAAGAAATTGACCGAAAATATATTCTACCTGACACACATTCCCCTCCTTACCTTCTTAAAATCCCCAAATCCCTTGCTAAACGTCGCCCGTTTCAGATTACCGAATCTTACTTAAAATTTCTCGTATAATTAATTATTCTACTTTAGTTGAGATGACTCTAGAGCAGAATAAACTCTTCTTCTCTATCTCAACCCAGCATGCAACAGTGAGTAAAATATACAGCATCAGTAAAACTGGACCATCTATGCAGTTTTAAAGGACTATTCTTTGCCCTTCCCGCCTTCTGAAAAACATGCAAAAATCAAAAATTTCTTACTAAATTTACGAATGATGTCACTAAGTATCCTCAAAGGTAAGAGATCACAGTATAGGAAGTTTTGATTTCAACAATAAATTATTATTATCTAAATTAAAACTATTGTGAATAAGAAAAAGTACACCCCGTCTAAAGTTTATAATTGATATTTTCTTGAGAGCTAAGTATAATACATATAACATGTTTTGAAAACTACGAGCAAAGATTCAGCAAATTCTGGTATAAAAAATGGCACAAATTGAGTAACCGAAAACTTTGTTCAGTGTGAAGTAACTTAAAAGCACTTGACCCCCGTGACAATAAATTCAAAATTTCTCCGTTTATCCGGTTCCAATGTACGTTAAAGGAAAATGTTCTAATGTTACTTTACCTACCTAAACCCCAATTCAGTCCCGATTGTGTCTTCATGGGAAAATGTCCTCCTGAGTGTTCCTTCCTTCAAACACGTGAGATAAATAAATGTAAACAATTACCACTTCCGTAAAAACCTACATTTTATTGAAATAAACTTGAAATTAACGTATCAAAGTAATTCTAAAAAGAATCCGTCACTGTAGCTCCCCAATAAAGACATGTCCATCACGTTCTGTTGACTAATATATTATTGAAACTTCCAAATAATAAGTGACGCGATACCAAATAGACCATATCTTAATATATGGACGTTTTTCTAGTAATATAGAAGATGTTAGAAATATGCGGGGGACAGATAGGAACTCAGATCAATTTCTGGATAGGTCTAAACTTAAAGAGAAACTCTCCACCAAGGGACCAAACACGAAGGAAAAAGGAAGAAATGGGATATAAACAAGTTTAAAAGACTTGAAAAGGTGGAAGAATTCAAAGTATTTACTGTAGAAAGCGTGGAAGAAGACTGGCATGAAGTAAAAACAATAGTAAGGGAAGCGACTAATGAAACTCTAGGAACAACAATAGGAAGTCGCATAAATGGATGTTACGACCAAAAGTGTGAAAGCATATTGGACGAAAACACCAAAAAGAGAATGACCTTCCTGGAAAACCCCACGAAAGGAAACAAAGATGCTTTTACTATAGCACGTACCAATACCAGAAAACTACGAAGAAGGAAAAAGAAGGAACATCTGGAAGAAAAAGTGAAAAAGTAGAGGAAAACAACACCAACAATCAAGCAAGGGAATTCTATAGAGGGATAAGAGCGGAAAAGACGGGACAAGCTTTAAGGGAACTTAATTTTGTAGAGGATACTGGAAGACTGCTGACCTCAGAGGATGATATAATAGAAAGATGGAGGCAGTATTTTTCTAAATTGCTTAACAGACAGATAGATAAAAATGACCAAAACGCATGTTTCTATACGGCAGAGCTGGATTTGGAACCACACTCACTAGTGGAAGTCAAAAGTCAAAAGACGTAGATGCTCGTATCGTATCGGCAACCAGAGCCTTTTATGCATTCTTAGATCCAAAGTACTTACAAGGGAAACTAAGAAAGGATGTATAAGATCTTAATACGACCTGTTACAGCATATGGTAGCTAGACATGGATTCTAAACAAACGCGAAAACGCGAAGTTGTTAGTTAGTCTTCAAAAGAAAAATATTGAGAGCAATATATGGGCCATGCAGGGACAGTATATCAGGAGAGTGGAGACGCCAAAAAAATAATGAGCTGGAAGAACTATACGGCATGGAAAATATAGTAAGTTTAATCAAGTCTAGTCGACTTAGATGGGCGGGACATGTTCTTTGAAGTGATGACCAAAGGCTTTTGAAAATCATATACCATAAAAGGCCAGAGGGAAGAAGATCTGTTGGCCGGCCTAGGAGGAGATGGAAGTTACAGAGGATCTGAGAAAAATATATATAACACAATGGGAAATGGAAGCACTAGATAGACAGAGCTGAAGGGCAACACGGAGTTGTAGTGCTAGCAAAAGAGAGAGAAAAAAAATATTGCCAAAATGGCAAGCAAATAAACTGACTGTAACATGAAAATATCATCCTCATTCCAAGATCACTTCTAACGCTTAATCTAGAAAAGACAAGAAAGTCGCTCAAAAATAATTTTTTACAATATTGTGAACATTGGGGTAAAGATCTAGTTTACCGATCTTTTTACATCGATGCCGGATAAAAATTAGAGAAGTATGCGCTATTAATTATTATTTTACGATTTAACATGATGGGTATTTATTACGTGAAAGATGTCTTCAAAGAATCGAAGTGCATTTGTGAAACAAAATTAGGCGCTACGATAAAACTTTGTATCAGCAGCTGATAGGTAATTCCTAACATTTAAAGAGAGGAATTATAGGTGAAATATTACTTATTTTGATTCTAAAATTCGTGATTTCTTCCTCATATTATAGTTTTTAAATTTGGCTTTTTGCTATACAACTGAGTGTTTCTTGAATCAGTAAAAACATTGGATTGATTATACCAAACGATTTCTCTCCTAGTACAACTCTTCAAAAAACTGTTGTTCAAACTATAAAAAACATATTTAATTGCTATTATATTATAATACAATAATAATGCATGAAGAATATCAATTAGCCATAAGCTTATGTCCAGAAATTTTAAAATTTTAAATGTTATAGACCTACCGAATTTCTAAATACATAACACCACAGTGTTAAGTGATTAATATTAGAAAACTCAAAAATAATGTTCTCTAATTGAATACACCATTCGTTAAAAACTGTAGCTGAAAATATTATCCGCTTTATGGATTAACCCTGATATAACTGACTATAAAAGTCCCCAATAACAAATTATCTTCAGCAACGACGGATCAACTATCCCTTTCGCTGGCCTGTCAAGTAGACATTTTATTAAAAATATCTGCAATTTAGTAGAAAAAACCTCTCCGCTTTCGACTTATAACGAATTTCAGAATTCGGACCCGTTTTTGTTGCAATAAAACAGCTTGACAGCGGTCTCTATAATGCCGGGTCAAAGCAGAAATTAATATCTGTAGTCATATATTAAATACCACAGAAAAGGAGCATGAAATGTAAATTTAAAAGTCTACCACATATCGGCTAAGTTTAAACTTTTTGATTATGCTTAAAATATATCATGGAAATACTCAAGAAATAGCTTTTATTAATTACATAACTCTCTTCCAAGTTGAAACGCAAAATTTGAAAACTTTAATTTTATATCAAATTTGCTACGGCCTGAATTTCTGTTTTCTGTGATGGTTTAATAGTTTTAACCATTAAATTTATGTGAAGAGTAGAGACTATGTACATGCACGAAATATACTAAAAGAAACACATTTTGTATTCCTTGCAAAATTTTTAATCCTATAGAAGCGTAACAGAGCGCTTTCGGCCTAAGCCATCATCAGTGTTGCCTGGAAGGTAAATAAAAGAACCACCCATTAACGGAATGTAAGTGGCAGCTGCAAAATTTTTAGAAAAAATAAAATGATATAATTGACATTGATATATTATATTCTGAGATTGTTAAGATTTGAAAGGCATTATATTAAGTGTGTCAGGTGAGAATGGTGATTTTTTGTGTAATTTTTTGCATCGAGTAGAATAAAAAGGAAACAACACAAATCGACAATGGTCACATCACAATCAACAAGTTAAAAAGGTACATTTCCAAAAAGGTTTACATAATTCTAAATTAAAGACAAATCGCTGGCTAAACCACCCTTTTGGTGGAACGACATATGTGTCGTTGTTGACGTTGACAATCTTGACAAGTAGACTGAAGGCACAGGAAGTGATCCGCAAATTAGCGGTTACTTTTAAACCTTAAAACCTAGTGTTAAGTTCAGAGTGCAGAAATGAAGTACCTGATTTTATAAAGTAAGTCTGGAGAACAGACTGGCTGCCACAAAGCTAGATGAGTTTAACAGATGTAATCAATGTTCTCTAATAAAATTGAGAATATTAACGATGACCTAAACAATTTTGTTTTGAAAAAAGAGAAAGTGCTTAATTAAGTGAATAATAGAATAATAGTAGGTAACTAAAGTAAGAGCAAACATTGGCCCGACACAACCTACCAGACTGACCCCCTTTTTATGGGTTAATAATTCATCTTTTATTATTGATAGAAAAATAAAATTTTAGAGGTATTAATATTATTGTGGCAGAGATGGGCAAGACAAATTCAACTCGAACTGAAAAAAATTGAAAAAAGGAAATACTTCAATTAAAGAATTACATTAAAAGCAAACATCAGCCCGAGCCAATCTGCAAGACTGCCCCCCCTTGTTGAGTTGCTTAAATTCTTATTTGACAATTGATAAATAAAATGTTTTGTTAAGGGTATTTATAATCAGTGTAGTAGATATGAAGAGATAAAAATAAATCCAATTCCCTTATTGCACAATTCCTACTAAAGAAAAATGATAGAAAGAAAGCACTTAATTAAATTAAATTTATATGTGTGAACACAAAAGAACTTTAGTCAAGAAGTCGCATGTGTAAAGAAATGTATGATCTGTTGAGATTATAACCTGAGTGTTGAGGCAATGGCTGTGTTGAAGCAGCTCGCTGTTGATGCCGATATCCTCTAAAAAGTCCAGTCTATTGAAATTTTTTGACGAAAAGCTATGCAGGATTTTTGAGTTAGGGGAGGACTAAAACTATAATTGTAATTACGTAAATGTTCTCCAAAAGCAGAGTTATTCCTATTTATATGTGAGTGGTATGCAAGTTCTGCCAATGTAGGTGCTTTCACAAGAATTGCATGACGTTTTATACATTCCACTTTTTGAGAGAGTATCTATTTTATCTTTCGTATCATACGAATAAATCTTAGCAATCTCAAAATCTTAATAACAATAATATTAATATGTTTTCCCAAAAATCTTACAACAGCCACTTACTTTCCTTAATGCGCGGTTCTTTACTTATTTTCCAGGTAACATTAATGATGGCTTAGGCCGAAAGCGCTCTGTTACGCTTCTATAGGAAGTCTTTTTGGATTAAAAATTTTGCATGGAATACAAAATGTGTTTCATTTAGTATTAAATTTATGCTGCAATTATTATCGGTGGTATGATGGAAAATTTTATTTAAATTTTATTATTTCGACCATTTCATAAAGGCTCTTTAGAATAGCATAATAACCACTAACATAAAATCAATGATGTGAATATTTTTATTTATTTGTATATTAGGACAAATAGGGTTGTTAAAACTGAGATATCTATTTATATACTGCGCACGTAAAGGATCGATACAAAGCATATAAAAAGTTATCTGTTCATTTCATCAAAAAACGGTCGGATCTTCCGATTTTATTTTATTGAGAGTTACTCAGAATGGTCTCCGTATCAATTAATTTTTGAACTCTACAGTAGGTTCTAAAAATAATCTCTCTGATGGACAGTTTTCGAGATATTGACATCTGGATATCGAGATTTTTCTTAATTGCCATTCGCCACTGTTTACTAAACACTATACTTAAAACATAATACTAAACAATAATTTAAATCAACAATAAATTATGATTATATTGGGGTTTGGAACCTTCGGCAAAATGCACCACAACACAATATTCAAAATATATAAACACAATTTTTGCACTTGACGCGCGCTTCGCTGACCATATTAGCACAGCTTATTCAATAACCAGCTATTCATCTCTATCGAAATCGGAAAGTTGGAGTGTCGGGCACTACGCATCCTGACAGTGCCCTTAGCGGTTCAGTTTCATGGTCTCGTGATTTTTCAGGCAATGTAATGACACGAAGCGAACTGAATTTAAAATGAATATTCCCTTCAAAATCCACGACAAATTCGCCCGAAACTACGGCTATTGCCCTAAAACGATCGGAAATTTCGGATTTTCATAAAATTTTGCAATTTAAAATCGTTTTCAAACGGATTTTAGACGATATAACATCGTATTTTAAATTAAGCGAACTGTCAAAAGTTTTATTCGGATGCACAGACGTTTAGAAAAATATTAACTCATGGCCCTCTTCTAAAATTTTCACTTGACTTTCCCAAATCAAAGGATGCCGCCGCAAGATGAGTAGCTGGTTATTGAATAAGCTGTGATATTAGTATCATCAGGAAATGATTCAAACTAAACTTTCAATCTACCTAAGTTTATTTTATACTAACTGTTTGCGCAAAACCAAAAAGAACCAATCTAGGGAACGTCTTTAGTCGCGCTCCTTAACCAGTACTCCCTTTTTAAACAAAACTATTGTTTCATGTAATAATTTCCATACTTCCGCATGAGTGTAAAAATTTCCTGTTCCGCCCTTCATTGTCTGGTAAATTATTTATATCAGTACATTACATTCAAATTGTATGATTATTCAAAATATACACGGCATCCGTAACAAATAGCTTTAGTATTATTAGGCTGCATTGGGAGATATATATGCAAATATATCACAGACTGTCCCAATTACTACAACTAATAACTTGCCATGAATCAAGAGAATATCTACTTCGATTGTAAATTGCAAGTTTTAAGCAAACATCATTAGACTTGTCTAAGCTATCAAAATACATATATATGTAGATACATGAATAATTTATTTCAAGTCATTTAAAATGAGTTAAGCATAAGAGGAAGCAAAAGAAGCAGTTATTTATCTAGCCTTAATAAACCAATATCTACCAAATATTTTCAAAACTGCCCAAATAATTTCTTAGTAGAAAATGGGCGACTTTTATCAAACCTGGATTGAGGTAGACTGAGTTAAACAGGATTAAACTGAATAAGCCAAAGCAAATTCCTAGTTCAGTTTTATTTCTATAATAATAAAACAACATAATTTATATGCAGTTCGGTATATTCGAGATTTATGTTTTATTGATAATGTTAGAGCTATTATCGATACTAGTATGATATGAGCTTATAATGAAATATGGGATGAATTTATAACACGAGGCGATGAGCCGAGTATTCCAAATTCATAACAGTGTCATTTTAATGTTTTATGATACGTGTAGCATCAAAAATGTATATTTGCATATTTATATTTTTAGATGTTGCATTTTTATTTGGCTTGTTATTTAAGTTGGAGTTTGAAAATCCACCATACCGAAACACAATTTTTGCACTTGACGCACGTTTCACTACCCATGTTAACGCCATGAGGCGACGATGAGTTTTAGAGCTCTTTCACATGAGGATACTCTATGCGAGATACGTGTATCCGAGATACAGAATCGTGGTCGAAAACTTGGACTGTTGCATCGAATTCACGTATTTCTTCAATCAGACGTATAATAGGCGCTAATAGGCGCAGTGCCGTGCATAGGTTCATCACTATAGCGCGTAGTGAATAATACCTATGCATGACGATTGAATTTATACTGAAAAATATCCTGCGTCTATGATATCTTCTCCGTTGCAAAAGTATCCATGTCTGAACAGGTCCATATATCGTAATGGTAATTTTGTAGGCGGCATACGCATTCAGAGTTCGGCGACTGTAGTTGCCGGGATGCAGAAAATCGGTATCGCGATTCTGTATGCGTCGCTCGTGCCGTGTGAATAGGTCCATTTAAATGTATGTTTAACCTGTATCTCCGACACGCGTATCTCACATACAGTATCCTCGTGTGAAAGCGCTCTTAATCTCCATCTTCCATGCATAGCCGGCTCTCTGCATCCTGTGCAGTCTATGCATTTGGTGCCTCAACTAGCGGAGATTTGAAGTGTTGCCTGCTCATCTTTAGCATATTGTCTATTATCTGTCTTCTCTTTCCATTATTTGCTTACTCGTGCTACACAATATTCTAAGCACAGGTTCAAATCCCACGAATTTTATTCTCGCTCCTCTTAGTCCGTCGGAAAGCCCGGTCTAGGATGCCCAGAAAAAAAACGTTGTATAACCAAATGGGACCCATTTGAAAAAGCATGTTTTTTTTACATTGAAAATGAAAATTGTCGACTCTCTCCATTGGTCGTGACCAAAGATATAGGCAAAAAACTGAAAAAAGGGATTTTTTATTTTTTTTTTATTTGAACAATCATAACTATTTTTCTAAAGAAGGTGGAACAACAATTGATTTTTAAGTTTTATTCCTCATTCAATTTCCATTCTTTTGGTATATACTTCATGAAAAAAAAGAGTAAAATTATATTAAAAAAACAGTAATATTTAAAAAAGACAACAAATTGCCAATATTTTTTTAAACTCACCTCGCCATAACTTTCTTATGCAAAGCGCTATTTAAATGTTTTTTTTTTCAAAAACTGCGCAATCTAATGCACTTCATTCCTATTCTTAGAAATAATACCTGTAGCGGCTTTTAAACATCGGGACGCGTGCCTCTGCGTCGGGCTGGACGGCTGTTTTTTCCATCGCGATCGACCGCTACTTTTGTTGCACCCACTGCCGCGGTAATGTTTTAAATACAAGTTTTCATTAGTAATTTGCACCATGGAGTGAGGGTACATCGTAAGTCGTTCACTTTCTTCCAAAATATTCTAATACTTTAGAAAAATAATAGATAATTGTGGTATACATATCTTATTAATTAATTAAAACAAATTATCGAAAAATGTATCGTCATCAGTATCTCCAGCTTCAGTTTGATTTTCTTCAAGGTCGCGATTAATATTAATGGAATTTGTTTTAGCTACAAAATACCCCTTCTTTTTTACAGTGACATTTTTGTATGTTGCAGATTTTGTCATTGCATAATAAGGAAATAATTTGCCGTATATCTTCTGGAACTGGAGCTTGAGGCATCATTTTTAGAACCATAAAATTATCCTCATTTAAAGTCCATCCATTTAACAAGGGATCTTTTTTGGTTACCTCACCAACATGACTATTGACCCATATAAATGACTGATAATACGACCTAAAATTACACATAATAATAAAATATACGTATATTATGAATTTTTGCTTTATAAATTCACTTAAGTACATGTAGTTTGAAACTATCTTCTGTAGGGGGCAATTCCTGAACTTGTTTTTTGCTCTCAAGGTTTAACAGAATTTCAATCAGATTATTTGCATTTTTATTTTTGTATAAAAACTTACAAATCTTCTGGCAAACTTTATTCCTTCTTCTGGCGCCATTTCGGCAAATTTGTGAGTGTCGCAATTTTTATAGTACACTTTCCAAGCATGTTTTTCCTATTTTAAAAAATAAACTGGACGTATCACATCCTGTCAGGCTGTGAAAACTTGGTAAGCCTTCACATGCCAATTTGCCAGAGCTGTCACCATCAGTGAGATTTAAATAATTTTTGTGATTTAAATACATTTGTTTATTTAAATGCTTTGAGTTTAAATATTTTTTCTGAAAGTGAATTTTAATTTATGAGTTAAATCTTTCTGAAAAGTATCTTTGATTTTTGATTTAAAAATAGTATTTAAATCTTTCTAAAAGGATTTAAATCAGTAAAAAGATTTAAATCTTCAAAAAATTTAAATCCTTAAACATATTTAGATTTAAATCATTAAAAAGAGTTTAACTATAATAAAATTCAGCAATAAATGCATCCTAAGTGTTTTAGTTCTATGTGTATTTTGTATTTTGTAATAAAAAATTTTTAATGCGTGTTACTCAATTTTCTTTTTTAAATATATATTGGCTATATGGGAAATTTTGTATTATTGATTTCTTAAAAATATATATTCCCTTTAATTTTGATGAGAGTTTCTGCGTCATAAACAAACCCCTTACGAAGTAATCACTCTGTAAGAAGCAAACAAAATACCATAAAAACCCTAGCTAAAAAGTAAAATAGATTTTTCCGCCAGGAAAAATTCAAATCAAAATTATAAAATAAAAGATAATTGAAATAATAGGATTTTGTCAAATTTCAAGTTGATTTTTTCAAAAAGTAATTGTCAAAAAAAAATAAAGCTTGTTTTTTAATGGAATTTTTGACACATTGTCAAATATCTAAAAGCTGCTAGCATGCACATAATGAGCTATTTTGTATGTTTGATGTTGTTAGTGTTTTCATTTTAATTAATATAATCCGCTAACATAATAAGAAGTGCAAAGTTACCAATTATGTGAATGCTAACGGCTTTTAAACATTCGACAATGTGTCAAAAATTCCATTAAATAAAAACAAGGTTTAAATAACATTTTAATTTGGTTTTTGTATGTTATCTTGACGTACCTATTGAGGATTGTATTGATTTTTAAAATCTAGATTGGGTGACGTCACACTTTTGCTTTTTTTCCACTTAATTTATATAAATATCATTTTGATTACGCTCTAAGGGGTTTTTAGTGGTACATAACCAACGACGCCAATTCGTTATACATAACCAACCAAATGATTGTAATCTTTTTTACATTTTAGATAATTTTAGGAAGTATTTAAATCTTTTCAAAATATTTAAATCTTTTGAAAAGATTTAAATATTTCCTAAAATGATTTAAAATGTAAAAAAAATTGAATATAAAAAACAGATTTATTATTTAAATCTTTCTTTATATACAAAACGATCTTTAATTTAAATCGTTTGTCCAAATGAAAAGTATCTTTGATCTTTGATTTAAATCATTTTTTAAAGGATCTTAAAAAGCTCTGCAATTTGCTAATGTTTTTTGAAATGACGTGAATAGGAATATATCGTTTTTTGTTAGTTGTCATATTTGTGTGACCAGTTTCCATGAATATTTCTTTGGCATTACTATTACTTAGATTTTAGTGAGTAGCATAATAATAAATTAATAGTACTAGAGCATCAGCGTCATCACTTTACGACCAGTTGACCGTTTTTATTGGAGGATACCATGTGGAAAATAATCCTTCTATCAGCTTTCTCGTGATTGCTATAAAAATGTGTTTCTTCCGCAGCGGCATGGTTTGTATTGTCCGGATTGTCACTTTGATTCTTCTTATCTTCTTCTTTCAAAACCGGTGCCGGCCCGGTGGCGCTCGTTTGTTTAGCTCATATTTTATATTTTTTGTGTTAATATTATTTTGAATAGCAGATTTTGTGATATTTTGCATCAGCTGCAAATAAATCTGCATAAAACTATAATCTACCTTGTATTTCAATATCTTCTCTTAAAGTCGCAGCATCAATTTTTTTTCTAGTTTTAGCACCCGTTCCTGTCCAAATTGCAACTACAGGGTTTCTCTTTAATGTGCCTGATTTACCACAAATCAAACATTTTTTTTTATATATTGTAACAGTTCGATTTTGCCAATTTTAAAATTTCATTTATATGCCGCATTTAGGGGAAAAATGATGCTGTATTTTGCTCTCATCGGTTTAATAATTCTGAATTTAATAATTTGCTTGAAATTGCCTCTTTTCTCAATGTAAAATTAACTATATTTTAAGTATAGGTTAGCTATATATTAGTTTTTAGAGTCCGTTGTGACCGTCTATTTTAGTTGATAAGCGATGTATGTACCTTATTATTAAGTTAACTTGGCTTGATTTGCATTATATTATCGTAAACAGCCAGCGAGTCGATTTACATTTCTAAAGAATTCTGTTAGCCTGCAAATACGCTGCATTTGACTTATTGAACCATAATTTAATTTCAGTTTGAATATTCTATTACCTTTTGAGAACCCTAGGTTGATGTTTCGGAGATCGTTTTTGGACCTCTGCTTTAAATATATTTCTCGTTTGGTACGGCCGACTAGTTTTTGTGTAGTTCATGCCAAATAATAGGAATGGGCTAAGTATCGCGCGTTTTTCATTCTCAATTTAGATTTTTGAAGGTTTATCATTCCTGTTAGAGCATTTCCTAGCTTTTCTGGAAGAATGTAATTTTAGCTCACTATTCGTGGCTTCCGCCGTCATTTATCATCATAATAAGCGAGAATTAGAATTATTCCTTGTATCGAATCACTCTTCAAGTTTTCAGCCCATTACTACTTGGGTCGCCGTATTTAATTTAAGGCAAATTGACGGAAGACGGAACGTTGGAGAGGTCTTTTCTAGTTAGCGAGAAACTGCACGTTTTAAGTATTGTGATATAATACAACCCTTTGATAGGGGATTTACTGTGTGGTTTCTGTTTGTGTTTTAACACGACCGATTTTTCGGGCTCTACATGCTGTACTAGCGACTTCCACGTTCGTCCCATAAGACCGAGACCGTCGAATCTCTTCTAATACACCCTCAAGTCCGAGTCTGAGGGTTCTTCTGCTGGGCCAGAAGTTCACTTGATGAACCAATTTCTCCTGCTGGGTCAGAGGTTTAATTAAGGGACTGCAACTTTTTCTCTGAAAGGCCGGAAGCAGGTCCACAACTTTTTTTTCTGGAAGGCTGACAAAGGGCCTTAACTTGTGGTTCCCGAACTAGATGCCATCGACAGAGTTCGACGACGGGATTTGGGTATAAGTTTTGTGTCTTATGTTTACTCTTCGTTTGCTTTTATTGATATAAATCAAACATTGAATTGAGGTGGCTCATTGATTTTAATTAATTTAATTTACATTTATGCACTGGTTTATCGGACCAGTTAATCTAATTGCTTTGAGTTGTTTTCTCATTTTAAAAGTAAAGCGCTGGCTGGATAACTTCATTCTTTTCATTAATTAGTCGGCAGATATAACCGCTCTGAATTTTATCTTTTGATCATATGAATCAAGCTAACCATAGTTTTAATCTGATCTGGTGCTTTTATTAACTTCTCAAGTTTTTTTTTGATCTAATCATTGTGTCCGCTCATTGCGGCCTATTACCACAATCAGTGCAGCTATTAGCGCACGTATACCTAGTTGTAAGAAGCTTAGCCTGCGTCAAGTGATCACTTTGATAAGTAGTGTTTAGTGCATTTAGTGATAAGGCATATAGAACCGAAGTTTTCCAACTGAATTGGTCTCTGTACGTCCAATCTTCATATTGTACTCTGTTTATTTTATTTATTACTTTAAGTCATTTAACATTCTTTTGTCTACTCAACCACATTTTACTACAACTATTTTCTCCAGATAGATTGTTGCTGTGTTTGCAAAAAAAAAGGATATAGTAGCAAATATAGTCTCCATTAAATTTTTAGATTGTATTTTCTTGATAGGTTAAGTTGGTTGATTATAGTGCCCTAATTATTCCCATTTTTTTTTTTTGATAGTTCGAAATTAGGACCCGGTTAATTTTATGAGCGAATCTAGCCACTCGGTACAACACCTGCCGAGCTTTTTCCGTTTAGCTGGCTAGAACGGGTGGCGCTCAAACGAACCCACGATAGGGGCCGGGCTTTGTAACGCGACTCTCCGGGGCTAGGTTCATTGTTTGTAATTAATTGGGAAAGGAAAAATCTTGGGGTTTATTCAGAAAAAAAAAACGTGTTGCAATATATAACTGCTCTTTTGGTTTTTGAATACTGCATGAAGACCCATCACTTGCATCTCTATTGGCATTTATAATGTCATTTTTGCTACAAAACGATTGTCTACAAGAAATATGAAACGGGCATGTCAATCATTCTTTAATTCTAAAATTGTTTTCAAAATATTGTCATTTCTTTCATTTGCACATTTTAAAATTGTTTGAAAGCCAGAAACAATTGGTTTTTTCACCATTACATTTTCAATACTCTCAGTTTCTAGAAAAATAAACGCGAACGAAATAGTAGATATTCCAAAATACTTCAACACTGTTTATGTACAATACAAATATAGGCATATATAATATTGCCTTTCAACTAAATGAAATATGACTGTACCTACCAATCGATTAATTTTTTCATTATCTATCGAAAAAAGTGAGGATTATTTAGATAGGTATATTTTTATGATGGCTTTTAAAAAAATGCAAACTAACTAGTACAAACCCGCAAACAAGAGACCGGTAATTGAAAACGGTTTCGCACGTAATTAAAAAAAAAATGCTAACTAACCAGTGCAAACTATGTATATCCCAACCGACAAACAGGTACCTTATTAAAAACGACTTCACAAGTGGCTTAAAAGAAAATTGCAAACTAACTCGAACTAATCCGCAACCGAGCGATCGGTAATATAAAACCGAGTTGCTTGAGTTTAAAAAAAATATAAAAAAACATGTGCTAAGCCGCAACTGTCAAATAATCTATGATAAAAAGCGACATTCTTCATTAAGTTAAAAAAAATTAAGAGAAACCGAGAACTAACACGCAATTGACAAACCGTTTGGCAACACTGTAATTAATCTGTCAATTATCAACTTCAGCCATTGCATATTACCAGTGACAAGAAGTCAAAAAAAATATTTCTCGCAAATATACTAAATTTAAATTAATATAATTAAATCCTGTGTACCTGGCGGGTACAACGTCAACGATCGCGATGGAAAAAAACCGCCGTCTAGCTGCCGCAGAGGCACGCGCTTTGACGTTTAAAAGCCGCTACCGGTTTTATTTTTAAAAATAGACCACATGCTAATCGAGACAAAATAAAGTCCATTAAATTGCATAGTTTTTAAAGAAAAAAAAATTAAATAGGTCCATGCATAAGAAAGTTATGATAAAGTCAGTTTAAAAAATATTGGCAAATTGTTGTCTTTTTTAAATATTACTGTTTTTTTATATAGTTTACAACTTTTTTTTAAACAAATATAAACCAAAAGGAAGGAAATTGAATGAGAAATAATACTAAAAAAAAATGTTGTTCTACCTTCTTTAGAAAAAAAGTTATGAGTGTTTAAAATAAAAAAAATTAAAATCCGCTTTTTTTTAAGTTTTTTGCCTATATCTTTGGTCTCAACCAATGGAGAGAGTCGTCAATTTCCATTTTCTATGTAAAAAACATGCTTTTTTAAATGGTGAAGGTCCCATTTGGTTATACCTGAGTTTTTTAAGCTCCGAAATTAGAAGGCTTTTCGCGCTCCGACGGACTATCTCCTGTCAAGAGTATCTACAGGCTCGTTCTAGGAATATAGAGTAACCACTCTATATTCGCCCAGTCCCGAGAGAGCCTTTTTTACAAAACCGTTCCGTTTTGGACATATTGAAGTGTCTTAAGAATTGCATGACTATCTGATAATATTCTTTTATTGACCTTCATTTAAGATGCCGTTCTTTCATCTCACTTGCTCAGATTTCAATGATATATATTTCCGCCTTACATATGGTAGCCGAAGTACCCGGATTGACCGAAATTTCCGTTTTTGGTGATAATTTCCCATTTGATCCAGCTCCCCCCGTACTGGTTCTGGAGCAATCATTAAACCAGCAGATGTTTGCCCGCAGGAGCTAAGTTTTATTCTGAATCTAATAGTCTTTTCCAGGGAATAGAGTGCTCATAGGGCGGAAAGTAGTCTATTATCCTGGCCATGATATTTGAGAGACTGTTACTCATAATACCAATCTAACAGCTCAGTCTTCGAAATGAAGAAAGTCTGACAGTCGCTTCTTATAGAATATAGATTGCCCATCTCGCCTCCATTTCCAGATATATATTGCAACTTAAAGAGCATCTGCATAGCCACCGGTGGCGTGGTGATAAAGAAACCTGTACTAGTCAGGCATGCCTGTATGGTCCTGAGTTTGACTTGGGTAGTGAGCTATTTGCCACTTTACCACCAGCCGCAGATTCAAGCGCTCTTATTAATGAGGGAGGGAGAGAGAGATAGAGAGAGAGAAAGAGAGAGAGAGAGAGAGAGAGAGAGAGAGCTCGAATCAAGGCACGTATGATTAATTTAATTCCTGTTGAGACAGTAGCCTGAAAGAGGGAGTCTGGTAGTGAATTATTGACTTCTTAATCTATGTTAGCCGCTGCCGCCTTCTTGGTTTCTAGAGATTGGGTGATGCTTGTGACAAGTTAGTAAGTAGGTAATACTTACCATAAATTCTTCACATATAAGCGATTGAAGAGAATCTCACCTCTTTGGTGATAACTTGGAGCCGTGTGGTGGAAATTTTCATCTCAAGTAATCACCGATTGCATATTGTCCCTCTTACTATAGGCGATTAAATAATGTACTATTCAGGAGAGGGTTCTTATGCTATCTCTGTATTCAGGAAAGTAGGTATAGCCTGGACGAATACTGGTCCTGCGCTCGCCTCCCGGGACTGACACTTGGATGGCTACCACATCTCAAGTGGAGAAGTGTATAATAGTTAATATTGTTTCTGGTCAAGATAATGGCTCTCGGATCTATCACAGAGATAGTCACTAGAATCTTGCCAGAGATATTGTCTAGGCTATTTCTTCGACCTTTGGTTAATATCCAGGGTGCTTGGGAATTTCGAATATTCTCTTTTCAAAATATATATAGGAGTAGGAAAATAATATTTCTGTCTTACATAAAAACAAGAAAAGCGCACCAATGAGGATAGATATAGATCTAAAAAAACTCCAAGTTTATATTTCGTGTTTATATACTCGGCTTTAAAACTTCGAACGTGCATGTAGAGTCACAAATTCACCCTGCATTACTGCATTCACTTCTTAAAATAAAGTATATCACACATCCAATGATATATCCACTTTTATATTTGGCCAATGTTTGTTGTCTGCATGTCTTTGAATATATGCCAGTTGAGTTTTTACAATGATAAATTGTTAGCGAGTGATTTGTAGCTTCTGCATTTTTACTCCATTTCGTTTCGAAAGATAAATGTTTGTTTAGTTTCCGAAACACTCGTAACCTAATGTTCAGATTATGCGTGATTACTGAAGACATATATTTATTTTAAAAAAGATAAATCATCTAAATATCTAATTTAGAGTACTTTCCTTCAATTCAGAAGTAGAAACCAGAAAAGCAAGCTCATATCCTTCTCGGTGCTTAAGCATTCTCTTAAGCCTTTATGTGGCCCTCTAGAAGTAGGGTTTAAAAGCTTTGGAGATGTCGTTATAGTCCGGTCGATAATGGTAAACATCAAAAATCAACTTGCTTGCTGAACAGGTGAACGTTCAATATGAATAATCAGAGAGAGTGGAAGGAAGTTTCTTCCCCACATCAAATTTAACTATTCACGATTTTTTATTTAGTTCCGCAATTTAATTTTCTGATGGAAAAATCGAAATCTGAACTTTTCTGCTGAAAACACACATTTTGGTTATTTATACTGCTGTCTTTATTTATAGTTTACGGGTTGGTCTATTAAACAAGAAACGCATACATATTGTTTGGTATATTCCAGTTGTTCTCCTAAAAATCGGTGGGACCAATAAATTTTGTTTCATTACCACTTTAAGGCTGATTTTCACATGTCGATCATCCACCGACTGTGCACCTACCGTGTCGTTTTTACTGTACATCAAAAAATTATATGTTCCATATAAAACGCACTGAAGCCCTTATTTACATTTACACATAAAGGGACTGTGCTACGATCGTGTTGCGGTCGCCCAGTCCTAATGTTTTGATGTACAGTAAAAACGACACGGTAGGCGCACAGTCGGTGCACGACCGACATGTGAAAATCAGCCTTTAACCGACACACAGAGGTCATTTTATGTAATCTAGGAATTAATAATTCGAAACGAATATTTAATTTGTTATATTATAAAGCAATTCTTTTCAAATAGGCAAATAGGCAACAT
>MU183528.1:77239-132826 GCA_016904865.1 Pissodes strobi | reverse complement strand
AATAAATAAAATGTTACCTACCGTTAAGGATGCGGCCAGCGCAACATGTGCTCCGACTGCTCGTCGGTGTGGGAGTGGGCACAAACAATAATTGTTTGTGGAGTGGGTCAATTATTTACTTTTGACCAGGGCGCTACCAGTTTGAAATAACTAAATCCGCAGACCCAAACTAGAAGGTCCTGGGTCTTGAGAATCCTTAAGGGCGATTCAAAAACAAACGACTATCAACTACACTTGTTTGGTTGCGGTATTTCAGATCATCGGTACGTGCAGATTTAGGTTTATTGGGTGCTCGTTAGGCTTGGCGTTCAAGTGTTTCTTTCAATAAACAAAGTTATATAAATATAAAAGATATGTAAAAGAACACCTTTGAAAACAATTAATAGCCTAGATGCTCACAAATATAGAACTTGATCAGCTGTGTATGCATAGACTGTAATTTTAATTAAATTGAATTGTAATGGAAATGTAATAGATAAAAAAAATTATAGAACAATTGTTAGGCACGTTTGGCTATATCGGAAATTACAATATAAAATACCAAATGATTACGAAAGATCAAAATCAATTTCAACAAACACATTATGCATAAGGTACTATTGTCTCATTATACTAGTAATAAAACCTCATCAAGATAATATTTATTACTACTAAGCCTTGTGCGCGTCTACCATGGTATACGTGTCGCAGTTGTACATAA
Organism: Pissodes strobi; assembly: GCA_016904865.1. Classification (NCBI taxonomy): domain Eukaryota; kingdom Metazoa; phylum Arthropoda; class Insecta; order Coleoptera; family Curculionidae; genus Pissodes; species Pissodes strobi. The sequence continues at coordinate 132,126 of MU183528.1, read as the reverse complement.
GTAAACCTTAACCAATCAGTTAAATTATTGTAATCAGATAGTTAATCAGTAAGAACGACAATGTTTACCATTTACCACGAATATAATATAAAAAAACTATGAGCATTTATCCTTCCACACTAGTAAATATAGCAGTTATTTAGATTAGCATTGGTAAGCTAAGCTTACACCTAAACAGTTCCAAAAATATTTATATTAATACAACGCAGAAAGAAATAAAACACGCAATCTAATAAAACGCTGAATATACTAATAACACGCCGATAACATTATGTAGAAGATCACAAACTTACCTTATCTGGTCTCTGCCGATATCGCCTCCGGCCTACTGCACGTTCAGCCTAAGTTCGATGATATTGCATGATATAGCAAGTGCATGAATGAATAAACCTGAACAATATACAGGAATAACACTTTCTATATAGCAGTATTGTGCAGTACATTTAATCTCTACTGAAAACCTTTAGAAAATTATAATTTAGTGATTTACGCCATAAGAAAAGAGAGACTCTTGTACAGAAAATAAATGAGTGTGTACAAAATGTAAAATATATATTTATTTACCTAGCTATGTAGGGTTTTTGGTGATGTTGACGAATGGGAGCAAGGCTTTCTCCTACACGCACCCCTTGAGGAAGGAAATGGCGTATTTTGTTCCAGAATCAACCGCATATGGCCAGTTACTAAAACAGATCTTGACTTCAGGCCAAAATCCAACAAATCCAGTTAATTAATTTACTACTGCCAACTTCTCTAACCCGAATTAGAAATTCTTAAACTTTTTATCAGGCTTACGCACTACCTTCTTTTGGAGGATTTACAAAAAAGAGAACAAGTTCAAATCAAGATCGTTCACCTCGAACGCCAAGTTCAATGTTGAAGGGCCAGAAAAAATTGGACCAATAGGCCAGCTTAACATTGTCCTACGACTACACGTAAAATACAACAAGATGGTTGCCACCAAATTTAATAGCATCTTCAATATGCAATAAAACGTACCTAATGCTGTATGATATTATGTATGGCTGACAGGACAAAGAAAACCGACGATAAAACCATTATCCACAATGACCAAACAAACAGAAACCACTTTATTCCAGCCCTCGGCCATTTTAAACTCCGGACAGCTGCGAAACAACCCGGGCGGTGTTGACAAATTTAGGGAACAACGCAACCACAAACCTTCTTGCCTGCGTACATGAAACGAGAGCGAAAGACAGTCGTTTAACATCAAACTGATGGTAGCATATCGGTAAGTTATGTTGTTTCTTGTTGGCTTGATCCGCAAACACATCAAAATCGCACGAAAAGCGCTAGAGAAACATGTGCACCTGGCGACAGGTATTTAAACGAATAAGTAGTATTATATTAGCTTGACGGATTAGCATAATAGATGTAGGCTTAAAGGTGAAATAACTGACTTTATTTGACCTCTGTTACACGTTTTCATACTAAACATTACATGTAACAACGTCATTCCATTTATTTGTATGAACATATTTATGTACTTGTGGTGTAAAATGTATAACTTAACCATAAAGTGAACATATTTGGGAAGGATATTTTTTAATTTCTCCAGAAGTCTCGGTGCGACAGCGATATTGAAATCTGACACCAATTTTTTTTATTTTGTAAATGACGCGTCACTTGACTTCACTACACAATTATTTCCTTTATGGGAATTTAACCACTAAATGGAATTCAGGAATGACTTTGCTGTTTCACGCGCTATTCTGTATATGATTAATTTGGTATTGAACGGCGACACTAAAAATGGATCATGTATTTCCTCATTTTTGGCAGGGAAAACTGAGAATTAGTGGATGTTGGCTTTGAGACTTTTGACACCAAAGTCGTTTCAAATGAAATTAAAATGTTCTCTGTTAGTCTACTTATTCACACTCTTAAGAGCGAAGGCATTTTTCAGGAGACTTTACAGCTTATGAATGGAAGGAGATAGGACTCCTTTTATATCTCTAAGTTCCTATTCGTCCCTGTTGGGACAAAACCCGGGTTTTGACGCGTCGTTAGGGAATAAGCGGATGGCATTATGTCGTAAATCAAATTGGATATAAAAGGCTAAGTGCTTTTTATGTGTCTCTTCATTCATCATATGTACGATATTAAATTATAAATAACTATTTTTATAACTAGAGATCCGCAATTAAGGTTTTAATCTTGCAATTATAGCAGAAAATAACTAATGTTAAAAAACATGGCAAATTTACGGATAACAGCCAAATTACGTTTACAAGTGCAAAATAGTAGCGTTATAAACCACTATTCTAGAAATTTAATATTTCATAAATAGCTATTTCTCTAGTTGAAAAAGTATAGGATCTACAATGCAAATGCACCAAACAAAATACGTCTTAACATGTGCATTGTGCATTTTGCTTTTTTGTTTAGCGCCTAGGATGTATTAAGTTAATGCAGATTGATGCTTCCCTAACTTGTAACTTTACCTAGGAAATAATTTCGAAATATAACCTAGCTAATTGGAAACCAGATAATCTTCTTCTTTCTAATACTCATCTGCGTTCTACATTAGATTCTAGCAGAAGCGGTCCTGTGTAGTTTGTAATATTGTGTTGTTGAAACCTCTCGATCAGTGTACTGTTTGTAAGTGATCGATGTGGCGAAGCCTGTCTTGCATTCAGCATATTCTATAGGCTAAAGAAGTTTATTTTTCAGGCGATTTTTCACAATCTTTGTTAATAGGCTGCACAAGTGTGATTTAAAGTTAATCGCTATGTAGTGTTCTGTTTAAATTATTTTCCTTGAGCATCAATATCTCCTCGACTTTTTCCAGATTGAAAATCTTTACATAGCTCAAACATCGGTTCATTAAAACTTATAATACTCCAGTAGGTACTTTCCCGCTATCTCCAACATATTCAAACATCCACTACTTTTCATTTTTGTTGCTGCGACAAATATATCTCCTGGGTTATGATTTCGAGAAGTCCATTCCAGAACGAAGCAGTCTTCCAAAAAATGGAGTCCCGCAACAGCGACGTCCAAGGTGTCCGCAACTGAATCGTATATTGATAGGCAGCTTGTCTCTAACGGATGTTTCTGTTTAGCACAACTCCGGGCGGCACCATAAGTGCCAGCTTGTTCCTTCCGTAGTAGTATCGATAGTAAAGAGAAAGGTCCGCCAATCTTTGACGCTGAAAGCTATTAAGGTCTTTAGTCAATCCTGGGTCGTCCATAGGGCGGGCTGCTCTCCTCTGTATGGAGTCATATATCTTGAGCAAGTGTTTGGGTGCCGAGCTCCACATATGGAAACAGTATTCGAGAGATGGTCTTATCTGGGCCTTATAGAGTAGTAAAAGCTGATGAGGTGTATACAACTTTTTTGCTCTATAGAGTGCTTCTAGCTATGTGCTCCTGCCTTGGTGATTTTGTTGACATGGTTACGCCAAGATATGTTTTTGCTACGTTGATGCTCAGCAAGCTTATGGATGAGGCCAGACTCAGTGGTTGTTCTGCCATTAAAAAGTCAGATCATGCGATGCTTCCTTTTTTCGAAGACATCTGCTTGTGTTTCTTCTGCGTTAAACCGGATATTATTTTCCTCACTCAATTCCAAGATGGCGTTCATATCCTCATTGATGGCATCAATCTGATTTTCTCATTCGCGCTGGGAACGAGCAGGAGTCATTGGAGTCTGCGACATGAATGAATATATAAAAGTGCGGTCATCTGCAAAGCTGTAAATATAATTGTTTGTCCCTTCTAAGAGATGACTAATAGAGAGCATAAACAATGTAGAAGATAACACACTCTCTTGAGGAACTCCGGCATCGATTTTAAATTTCTTCGATGTCCGTCAATACAATTCTTCGATCCCTTAAGAAATTGGAAAACCATAGAAGCAGTGCTGGTGGTAGTCCATAAGCTGTCAATTTACGAGCAGTTCGTTGATCGTCTTCTCCAAGACTTTGAACTTTACGGAAACTGAGGCAATTGGACTGTAGTTATTTGGAAACGGTTGTTTACCTTTCTCCGAGATTTGTTGCTCCTGAGCGCATTTCCAGCTAGAAGGAAAGCATGCAGTTCGGTATGATGGGGAGAAAAACCTGCATAGTAGAGGGGTTAGTTCAGCGGCATGTTTTTGGGCACTATTTGTGGGAACACAATCCGGTCCTATGGCCTTGGTAGCATCCAGGCTTTTGAGTGTTCGTTTCACTTCACGTTGGGAAAATACCAGACCTGGCATTGAGGAATTCACTCTCGGGATGGCTGGAGAAGTCATCCCTTGAGGATCTAGCGTAGAATTTGATGCAAAAATTTCGGCAAGATTATTCGATTTTTCTTTGGCCGTGTCCGTTATTGAGTCATCATCTTTGGTCGGTGGTGGGATTGATGTGTTTGAGAAACCCTGATTTACAGTTTTGGCAATTGATCAATAGGATCTCGATCGGTTTGGATAGCTGAGAAGCTTGTCTGTTATCTGCTCGTTATATCCCTCCTTACTTTCGTCAATGACCGCTTATACTGATTTCTAGTCGTAATGAATATATTTCGATCTCGGCCTCATTTGCGGTAGGCATTATCATCACTAACCACTTTTTAGCAGTTTTCCTAAACCATGGTTTACTATTTGAGGTACATTTCATAGAAAAGGGCATGTCAGCTTCAATGCAAGCTGGGATATATTGAGATACCTCATCAGCAGATTCAGAGGTGTGAAAAGATTTTTTCCTCATTTGACGTACAGACTGTTCGCGACTCTGGAAGGCTAATAAGACATATTACCTCCAGATGGCCGTTTCTTCAGCAGATGCTAGAGTTATTAGGAATTCCAGAATAAGGTCATATATGGAAATTTATATTAAATAATAGTTTGCTTATGGTAATGCAAGCTATTAAGTAAAAACCACGATTATAATGTCAAAGAACCCAAGAAGAAGCATCATTCTTACAAGAAACCCCATTGAAAGGTATTTTGGGATCTGCTAACAAGGCATTAGGTATCGTTGACAAAGTTAAAAATATAGTAGTTGCTTGTGCAGTAGTATATAATTTCACAATTCAAATAAAGGAAGAACCATGATTTACAAATGAAAAAATTGAGGGAGCGATAAACTTAGGAAATAACAAAGAAACGAAATTAAAGATACCCATTTGCGAATCAATATTATTAAAGTTTATTGTAATATGTATAGAATATAGAAATAGATGTGCACAAAAATTTACCAAAAAGGTTCATATATCATGGTAATTAAGTGGTAATTTTGAAAATATGTACTTCGTAATTTAGTGATAAATCAGATGCCTACTTTTTTTAAGAATTTATAGGGTTTTTTTTATTTATTGCACTAGTATCAATATAAGAGGAATAATTTTTTTTGAGTATGTGCTTTTCCAGTTTTGCATCATCTTTGCCAGAATAGTTCCGAAAATATAGTTTGCCTTTCATTTTGCCCTTAGATTGGTCTTAAGTACAAAAAGGACAAACAATAAAATATGTCAATAAACTATGCCAAATAAATTGGGTACGGATCATTAATTGATAACAAGAATTATACAAATTATTATGTACTTAAAGTTATAGAGTAAACAGTTTTACAATGGAGTGTAGTTTCGTTTTCTTATTAATCTTTATTTACCTTCATATTTTAAAATAAATTATTTTTGTTAGCTTCGCTAACCATGTTAGCATCATCAGTAAATGAATAAAACTCTGTTTTAAGCATCTGTGTTGCAGTGCATTTTGCCGAAGATCCCAAACCGCAAGTTATAAATATTTTAGGTACCAAAAAAAACTACGAAAAATGTAGGTACTTCCTTTTCTACTTTAATATAATGATATTTGCCTCGTGCTCCTCCTTCACGTATTATAGTTGCAGTGCATTTCCTTTGTCCACGTGCTACATTTTTTTGAATGTGCTCTTGATTCACATGTGATTTCTGACCTTCACTAGTGCTGTTTGTGATAAAACCCATTTCCCTAAAATTGTTATCAAAACATAATTTATCTTAGTCCTAGTTATAACAAGCGATTTATTTTTTTATTTCAAATTATCTGCGGTTAGCCTTTTTAAAGGTGAAGCTAAGAGTTCTGCTTAAGACTTGTGAAAGTGGTTTCTCTTGACGGTCATTTTCAACTCAAATTCTATTTCACCTTAATTTTCTTGCAAGTTTTGCAGTTCCGCTTTCAATTCAGGTTGTTGGCTGGTATAGTCTGTAAACCGAGCGTTGATCGTTACGTCATAAATCCTGACGTCAGATCAGTTTTGAAGCATGTCCTGAATTGATTCACAAGAGTCTTGGGAGGAGCATAACTTACGCTTCGCGCATGATCCATTTCGTGTCGGTAAAATAGACGGCTATTGTCGATCTCGAATGTGAGGTTAGATAGGACGCTGAATTCAAAACCAAAACAATAACAAACAACATGTCATGCTCATGAACTCGCGATTGATAGATTTAATTTAAAGAAACTAACCGATAAACATGTCTTTTTTGACTCTGGTAAGATAATATTTGGATCTCCAATATGAATATTTTAATTTTATGCAATCTACTTTGTTTTAGGTGAAGAAAAAAGTCTTGTGAGGTTTGCCATAGGAACTTAAATTAACAACACAATACAAACAGAAATATTCTAGTGTTCTAGTAAAATTCCAGCAGAAATTCTTAGATATACAGGGGTCTTGTTATCTTGTGTGAATGAAAACATCTAAAACCTGCGAAATTTCGAATAATAAGTGGAATCTTTGCTATGAGAAAAGTTTTATGCATGTGATATGTGGTTAATTGAAGAAACATTCAATTCAATTCAAAAGCAATGTACTGTGAAACAAACTTGGCCGTGAGAATAGTGTATAAAAAATCACAAAGACATTTTTAATATCAGATATGCAACTGAAACGTGATTTGGACCTTTTCTTTACCAATTAATTTTTATTTGTCATACGATTGTGAACTTGTAAGCATCTGTAAAGAGATATTTACCATTGCAGTAAACTTTGGCATACATTTAAATTTGACTGTAAATGCAATTTTATTCTTCGGTTAGCTACGGTTTTTGTTGTCTTATCATTTAATTAATCATTTCACATTATAGCAGTGTTCTGTAGTTAATAAAATTGAAAGACCTCAAACATGTAGCTTTTCTTTAGTTTTATATATGTAGGTAAGTAAGTTTTGTTTATTTCTGTTTTGCAATAGTTCAAACGCTTTGATTCGTAAAAGTTTATTTCATTTTTGTACAAGTTTTGCTTATTATGTAGCTGTAAATATCACCATTACGGCCTTAGTTCAAACTTTTAATAATATTTATGCTATTTTTAACATAGGACATCTCGTATAAAATATATTGAATGGGTGACAGTATAGCATAATATTGTATTTGAGTCTGTTGTACTTCAGTTATAACCAAAACTAACTAAAGTAACTTAAACAAAGTAGAGTAGATTGATACCATAAAATAAAATTCAAGTATGAAAGAAAACGAAAACAATGCTAATTTATTTCCAAAGAATGCCCAAATGTTTATGAAATGAAAAACAAAACATTTTATATAACTTAAAGTGTGCTATAACATGATTCATATACAACAACAGTAAAGGTTTGGCATATATGTGTTAACTTTAACAATTTAAAATCATATTTTTCTTTATACAAACACAAATGACAGACAAGACAAAAGATAATAAAACTATAATTGAACTCATCATAAAAAACAATAATTCACTCAGTATAAAAAAAACCACATCACACAATCCATGGAAAGAGATGTTGTAATTTAAGGGTCATAGTATCTTCTGTGCTTATGAGCACACTGTTTCCTGCTCATCGCTAAAATAATAGTCCTCGTTAATTGTATATTATAGCATTTATGTGATGAACATAATTTCTCCATTTTTTTGGTGTAATCTAAAACATATCCTCTTATAAAATAGCAGTATCTAAAAGTTGGACTAGATTCTTACCTTTTGAAGTGCTTGATTCCACAAATTTAAAACAGTTTCGCTTGTGACAGGATGTATCGAACTGATACATCCGCTTATGACAGAATGTATCGAACTGATACAAGCCTCGTAGTAAAGCTTACGTTCTGACCATACCATCTCAATAGGATTATATTAGCAGATCAGTGGATATCTGCACTATGTCAATATTCATCAGATTCGTTTGCAATGAACGCAGTGTGAGATGTTCGCCTACAATAAAACCGAAATAATTAATAAATTATTTAAAATAATGAAAAATTAAATGCAGATTACCTTTCTCATACATAGCATATAGGTATGCTCTCCTTATAATATGGCCATGAACTTTGTGAAGAGGCTCTCCATGAGAGGAAATAATAGTAACATTTGCCTTGGTTTTAAAGTCAACAAGTTTCTAGACTGCCTTTCAATGCATTCTTTACCCAGTGGCTGAGGATATTCCTAAAGAACTCGTCAGAAACTCTCTACAACAAATAATCCTACTCTTTATATATTGTTAAAACTGCACTTTTGTATCAACTTACATTAGGTATATACTGCACTCACGGGTAAAAGCGTTTTTCCTGCTGCTTTTTCGCGATTAAAATAGTCTATTAGTTTTAAAATGAGGACTTGCTCATTTTCACTGTACCGATGTCCAGGCATTTTCAACTGCGATAAAAATCACAAATAAAAACAGAAAAATAGGTTGGACGAACTTCAAATAAAATAAATAAATATATATGTGACACTGACAGATGAGGAATTTCATTAATTTCATCTGATATCCTAGCATGCGCAGCTAAACGTACGTCCGTGACGTCAAATTTCTGTCACCCCCGTTTTACGGTGGTGTGAGAGAGAAAGACAAGGTATGACGTAACGATCAACGCTCGGCTTACAAACTATATCCATTTGAGGCACAATTATCTTATTGTTTTCACCCTCACTGGACAATGTATGATCTAAAAACGAAAGTTCATTTTTCTGTTTTGGATAATAGTCGGATCAAATTATTATGTGCACCTTAAGAGTAGAAATACGATTTTATTCACTGAAAACTTTGTTTGCTCTTTTTGTTATATCTAAGGTTGCCTCCTTTATTGTCCAGTATATGATCTATCATTTTGATGATTAAACTTCATATATTTTTTTTGCTGAACTTTTTTCATTGCCTAATAAGTCTTATTTTGCACTCTATAATTACACAATTTAATAAAATTATTTCCTCTTTTTCAGTAAAATTCACTGCACGGGCTTTTTCTTTTTCCTTGGTACTTATTGTACAAAATATATGCCTTTTTGTCAGAAGCGACCTTTAGTGTCACCGTCGGGAAACACTCGAACCGAACAACCTTGACGCCATGTGGCTCAAATTTACCGCCAAGAGATTAACCAAGTTCATATGCTGTCTCTGCCACTTTTGATTTAATGCAGGCCTATCAGCCCAATTCAGAAATAATTGTTCTGTTGTTGTTGTTGTTGTTCAAGACCTAGGCGTTCATATCCGACAGTGAAGGTAGAGAAGCTGAAGCATTTGCCATCAGCTGCGGACTTACTCAACTTGTAGACGAACCAACTCGGATCTCAAAGAGGGGCGAATTTGCAGCCTTCCTAGATCTTTTTCTATTCACAAATCCTGACCAGTAGACTTGAAATTTTTTTTTTATTTCTTTAATATATTTGCAATTTGCCTACCTATAGAGACAGCACACACCAAATATCAGCCCTCAAATCGCAATATTTAATTTGTAATAAACAATTAAAGTTGTGACCGCAAGCTACTCATTTTAAACGACACGTGACATCACACCGCTCGTTCGATCGGAAAGCAGCATTGATTTGATTTGTATAGGAGTGGATAAGCAATACCCGCCTGTCGCACTATTCAAAAGTGGCAACCTATGGGCGAAAAAACAGGTTTCTGCGCATGACAAAATCGACACAAAATGGAAAAACGTAAACAAAGAAGATACCGTTTCATCATGCGCACTAAAACACTTGCCGTCTCAGCAGGCGTCGGTCAGGATCGAACTTGGCTTTTGTCTTTGACGTGTTTTCGTTTTGACGGCGCGGCGTTTTGAGTTAATAATTCGAGTTTTTTTTTTACTTTCTTTGGACCTAGTGTCTGTAGTTGCTTAATTAGTTTTAGTTTAGTGGTTCACGTTTGTGGTTTGTGCGTACCCGATTTTGATTTTCGTTTAAATTGAACAATACGCACATAAACAATGGGCGACGCTACCAAAATAGAATCCTGAAAGTGTATGGTTGTGTTTTGTAGTAGTAGAGGCAAAATATAGGATTTCCTATTTCAAGTAAGTCTAATTATTATAAGTATTACTTATTTATACCTTATTGAAAACTATGCTAACTGGGGCCCATTTCACAATCGGCAAGACTCCTCTACCGAATATTTGGTGAAATAATCACATTCGAAGTCCGGGCCTGCCTATTTACCTTCACGGTGCAACAACTAGCTCCTGCTAATTTTCTAATGCGCAAGTCCAAATAGAAATCTCTTTGTTTACATTTCGCGGTCGTAAATTTGCCATGTTTGGTCTATTTATTGCTTATCCATTCCTATACAAATCAATGGAAAGCAGTCATTGACATATTATCTTAAAATGTCAGTGAAGGCAGTATGGCATCGGCAGCCACAAGTATTTAAATATTTACGTTTATTACTGCTTGTCGTTGAATTGACAGGGTAATTGTTATAATTCGTGTTGATTTGTACTTTAATCTGTGCTTTAATATTAATAATAATAATGGAAGCTAAGTCGTTCCCTGCTCTGCCGTCCGTCAGGCGTAACGACAAACTAGCTACTTGACGTCACAACCGGTCCCAGCCATGGACAGCGCGTTATAAGAATAATTTGAATTATGCAGTTTTTAATTGCTTATATTTATTATACAAAAATAAAAAAAAATTGTTTTTTTGTGAACTGTGGTTCTTTTAATAGTATTAAATTATGTTTGTAAGTAATATTTTTCAAATTTAATTTTTATGCAAGTTTCCCATTATAGTTGGTCCGCCATAAGGTACCTCCGGCCACAAACTTAGCACAACGGTTTGTGAACTGCAACCCTTACAGAAAGATCCGTCATTGCCTCGTAAAATCTTGCATTATAATTATGCAAACTTGGACTATCTAAGTCAGTTGTACTTAGAATTTCCGTGGCTAGACGTCTGCTTCGGCACTGACGATCCGTCAGTCTGCCTCGAAGAGATTAGGCAGGTAATCTCCTCAGAAATGGAAGCATACATCCCAAATTCCATCAAGTTACCGTCAAACGGAAAACCTTGATTCGACAGAAGATATAAAAGAGCTGTAGGTGGAAAATAGCAGGACAAACACGATCAAAGGATCAGGAATAAACTTTGCAATGCCCAAGTGGTTCCAGAAATCTCTGGTAGATATCAAAGGCAGTAAGTAACAACTTTAAAAAAACGTCTCCCCCACCTTTGACAGACGAACGACATCACGGCAACTACTAGCAAGGAAAAAGCAAACATGCTTGCCAAAATATTTTCATCGCACCCTACCTTAAACGTCCCCTTCCCACCATAACCAACATCAGTACTACCATGGCAGAAGTTAAGTTTTATCATCGTGATATGCGTAAGATACTTAAAGAAGTAGATACGCAAAAATAGGCATCAGGACCGGACGGAATACCTGCCATCGTGTTACGATGTTGTGCCACATTCATTTCGTCAGACTTTTTTCTCTCTCTTACCGAAAAGGGATTTACCCATCTTCTTGGGCAGTCGCTGGAGTGCAACCTGTTCCAGAAGGGACAAGAAAACCACGCCCTCAAACCACCGCCCAATTGCCTTGCGTCCAATAACCTCCAAAGTCATGAAACGTGTAGTTAATCAACAACTACACAATTACCTCGAGATCAACAGATTAATTAGCGATAACCAATACGGCTTTCGCAAAGAGAGATCAACAGGAGATATAATGGCCTATGTCACTCATATAGGGAGTAGGGCAATTGAGAACTACGGAGAATCTCGAGCGATTGCATTGGATATTTCAAAGGCATTCGACAGAGTTTGGCATTACGGATTGCTCAACAAACTGCCGTGCCTTCGGACTGCCAGCCTCTCTCTGCAGCTGGTTTGCTAGTTCCCTCAGAATCGATCTCTGGACGTTGCAGTTGATGGACACATCTCAGACACATTTACCATTAACGCGGGTGTGCCTCTGTTCCTCATCTATATTAATATTATGAAATAGGATTTTTGTACATTATACTTTAACCAAGGCTTTTGTTTAATTGAAGCCGAGTCTGCAGCTATTGTAACGTATGCACAAAAAGTGGTCACTTCAGGAAGAGCCACTGACTCGCTTTCGGCCGAGCTTCAAATATCATACTCAATTTTGTATGAGACAAGGCAATTATTTTATTGCTAAGGCATTGTCACATGCCATGCCTATTTTGTAGTGTCACCAATTGAACTAAATTCAATGGCCTCTGCGAGATTTCTCATCGCCGGAAAATTTTCAGACGAAGACTCTATATGGCTCCCGACAGCGATAATGCCTTTACGGTTTGCAATCTTTGCGACCCTTTCTATTATACATCGGGCTCTTTCTGTCCTCTTTTGCCCTCATTTCATAAAGCGTGAAACTAAATCAAGATAGTGTCTTTGAGTCTAGTCGTTTATATCTCTTGAAACGCGTCCTGCTGTGTGTGCTTTTTTCGCCCTAGTGCTGCATTTTATAATAAAGCGTTAAAAAACCAAAGTCATTTTAACAATAATTTTATTATATAATAAAAATAGAAAATTTTCTGGTATTATAAATCTAGTTCTGTATAATACATATATATATAAAATATATTTTGGTGGGAATTAAAACATAGTAGTGAATCGAAATATATCTCCTTCAAAAAATGACGGAATGCATAAAAGCAGCGTTTACTTTTTTATTCATAACAAAAAAAAACATCAAAAAGCTTTTGCGGCACACTTTTTCTGTTTTTTTTCTATACCATTTTTCTTATAGCATGGCTTTCAGGTCGCCGATATTTAAAGCCAGAGATATTGGATGAAATCCAGAAATAATACTACAGCAATTACGTGGTGCCACAATCCGTCCTGGAAATCGAAGAATTACCTCCTACAGAAAGGCCTACTGGCTCATATTAAAGTTGCAGTGACGTCATAACATCTAGTCAAATGCTTTTGCCATAAGAATATCATTGAATGGGAGCTCAGTAAAAGTACTGATTATTTTATCGTCCGTATTTCCGTATTTAACCTTGATTGTCACGTTGGAAGACTGAAATTCCGAGCCCCAATTCGCCATATTCGGTGTATTGTGATCAAACGATCAGTTTAACAATTTTATGATAATGGCTGTCGTAGTTAGTGTTATATTCTTGCCCTTTTCTGAAATCGGAACTATCTATGTGCTTTTAAGTGCGTGAAACTTGTACCTATTATTTCGTTATATATTTAGGTATACAATTTATATTTTTAGGCGTATTTTTAAATTCTTAAAACTATTTATTTGGAACTTAAAGACTTGTTGCTTTTGTGTAATACCTTAATGTGTGCCGCTCAGCCAGCTTGTTTACAACCAATACCCACTTGTTTTTTTCTCTCGATTTCGGTTAGTTTTTTGGTAAGTGATACTTAGTCTAATTATGCCTCTAAAAGGCTGTAATGAAAATTGTAAAAATGGGCCTAAAGTTCGTGTTTTCGGTTTCCTAAAGGACGCTTTAAGTCGCATCCTTCATCGGCTGCTTGAAATTACCAAATACTGTTTTACTGAACTTGATATGAATTATTTTCCCTTATGGACATAGTTTCAGCAGCCTATAGTAAATTTAAAAAACTGATAAATGATCATGATCTTTTGAATAAAAAAAAGGAAATTAGCGACTTTTAATCGACTTTTAATGAATAAATATTAGATGTCAATAATATACCCAGTCTAACCCGAAAAGTAAAATCTGAAACCTGTATAAAGCTTTTTCATGTTTTACCACAGTCATACGCTCCCAAAATTAGCTAATTTACGGACCCATTTAAGTCCGTAAAATGCTTCTTTTTCGGCCTAGTCTCTAAAAGTCGTCATGGCAACCTTTACGGACTATTCCAAAATTCCTGAATATGTCTAAATGTCAAATTTCGAATGACATGACAACATTGCTAAGATATCAATTTCCAAGCTAACTTTTTCGAACATTAGGACTTCAAAAATTATGGTAAATTTGCAAATTTAAGGGTTCTGAAGAAGTGTAAAAAGCGTATAACAAAATTTTGGGAGCGTATGACAAAAAATAGTGTTTGTCACACGTACCTAAATGAAGTTTTTCAGGACTCATCTGCAATTCCGGACTCGGCTAACAACTCGTCCGGAAACAGCGATGATTCGTCCTAAAAACTCCATTTTAGGTACTTGTAACAAAAATAACTATTTTTCTATTAAAACAAATGACATGTTCTGACAGCTCCATCATTTTTTATTTTTTGAACAAAAAATTTTCATACAAATCGAAAAGGCCAAATTACATATTATCATAAAATATCAAAAACTGAGAAAGATGCATGCTGTTGTTTGGCATGGTTTTGACGATTTACCTTGGTCGACTTAGAAGAAATCGATATCTCGGTCATCAAGATCTGTAAAAATCTACTTTTGGATATTAGATTACAATTTTTGACAGTGACACCGGCCCACCTGTCATATACATATAAGGTTGTGCCAGAGAGAAATCAACAAAAAGGAGAAGCGACAATAAGCATCGGCCTTTTATGTTGGAGTACCCATTTTTGATGACCTTGACTCTGCTAGGTTGACAACCATATCACTAATGGCCGTATTCACCGTTTTTGATCTTAAACCAGGCTTTGTTAAGCTAGGCTCTACTTTAAAGCCTGGCTTACATTTTAAAGTAATGCACTGCAAGAATTAAGCCAAGCTTAGCTAAGCTTGAAATAAATTTGGCAACATCTGAATATTCTAACCTTATTTTACAATTTTTCGTGACTTTTGTTGCTTTTTGATATATTTATCTATGTTTTTGGGGTTTTGATAAAATTATAATGTCGAATATTATCTAGATTAAAAAAAATCATGAGTGAAAGCATAAAGAAAGCCGTGTGTCGAACTAAAAGAAAGAAACCCTTTTCATTCTCACTGGCGGTGGACCCCCTCCAAAAACACAAAAATATGAGGGAGATGAATAGATGATAATAATATTATTGATCTCAATTTTATATAAGAAAGCACTAGTGGGACGCCTTAATCTGTTCGTAGATGACCCAGATATGTTACTCATTGAACATGTCCAACACAAAGAAAATCATATAATAGAATTTGAATTTATCGAAGACACAGAAGGACGACAAAGAAACACAGATGCAGCCTCCAAAGAATTGCCAAGACATTCATTGCATCAGGTAAAAGTAATTTACTAAATCTTAAATCTATTTTTTTTGTTATACATTAGAATACGTGTGATTTTGTGAATTTTATTTTCAGACGAGTGTCTTGCTCAGCACTAATGACATTGAAGTGAATCTAAATATAGAAGCTAGTTCAGGTTTGAATTTAGAAATGATCAATGATGCATCGAATACCTACACACCAAAGCCATTACAGACACCTATTAATTCTTCACTCCAGCCAGACTAGAGTTCGGGACAAAAACGTTTTCTGAGAATTTTTGATAATACAGTGAGTTTTCTTTTTTAATGTACATAATAGAAATTCAATTATATTGATATACTATCTAGCATGGTTTTATAATAATTTCTCTTTATAGGTTCTTGAACAGCCATCTACCAGGACACCCAAACAAAAAAAGCATAGACCAACTACAATTATAAAACCTCTTACATCCTCCGACATAACATGGAAATATGACCTTCTTTTAGATAAGAGGCTTTTATTAATTGAAAGCAATTAAGGGTTATGGACAACGAAAATGCTCTTATAATTAGAAAAAAGAAATTGGAATTACAACTAGAAAAGTCAATTACCTAAACCCTAATTTAGCTATTGATATTTGTTTATAATCTGTTTTTGTTTGGTTTGCTGAGGCATTTTTTAAGTTGCTGAATTATATCCATGTTGCAAAACAGCTGTATCATAAAATAATATGATATATTTTTTGTTTTATTTCTATCAATATATCATTAAAAAAATTTTAGTTAACTAACTATAATAATTATTTATTTCTTATAAATTGTTGAAATAGTTATTTATAATATCTCTTCTAGTCATACATGATATTCTTGTGCAGGTTGACTACAGGAATTCGTCGCTGCTTAATTAAGTAGTCTAGTTTTTCAGCATTTATGCCTATTGTTGGTGGTGGATCCTCTTCATGCATAAGTAGTGAGGTGATATTACGGAGCACAGCTGTAGCCACTATAATGGCGAGTGTGGAAACGTTTCGTAGCAGCGCCCGCTTCAGTGTTTACGTCGCCCCGGACAAAAAGTCAAATTGCCGCCTCCTAATATACATTTAAAAATGTATATCTTTTGTTTAAAATAAAAATCAAATGCTTTTAAATGATATTAAATACATTATTTTTTTTATTTCATTATTTATTTTTTTCCGTTAATTAAACTTTTTATGAAAAAATGTCGACCCGGACAAATGTCCGGGTTGTCCGCCCCCTAGAGCGGGCGCTGTTCGTAGACTCCGTTGGTTTTCTCTATATAATTTCTAGTTCGAATGTGTGATTCGACCCAAAATAACTGTTCTTAATTATTTACAGGATTTCCCAACGGAATCAGTAAATATGATTTCATTAGGTAACCAGTATCCCCTAAATTATGAAAATATAATATATAGTTAATTGAGGGCATAGTTTGTCATCGACAAACAAAAAACAAGGTTATATTGTCTTTTTAAAAAGGACTAAACTCGGCTTATGGCTGTAAGCCTGCAAAATTGAAGGCTTAAAATTAAGCGAGCTTAAGAGTCTACGTACTTGCAGTGCATGTAAAAAATGCTTGTTAAGCGCGCGTAACTCTTAAGCTTAGCTTTTATACATACGGCGAATACGGCCATAAGTATCGGGAGAAAAATATTGTAAGCTAATGACAATGACATCTGATCACCTGAAATCGGGGTATTGATTTTTACAATTATACCCTTTGTGCTTGGAAATGCGCATACAAAATCGATTGATAGGCTGTCGCCCCTCCTTTTAGTTATTTTCTCTCTGGTTGTGCCCATGGTAAAAAATGATGCTTAGGACATCCCTAATAACATACCTAAATTTCATCCAAATATCATTGGTAACCAATTTCCATTTAAATATTGCGGGGTCCTTTGAATGGAGAAAACATAATACCAAATTTGACGACATTACTCTTATCTATTATGACATCTTTATACCTATAGCAACATGTTACCACCTACCTATTTTGATAAACTGGATATTCAAAGATTTTGGCTTTGAAATTTAATTTTCCTTTAAAAAAATTGAATGAGGCGCGTCTAGCGCTGAGTTCAGTTCGTAGCCTTGTTTTAACCGGAAGACCATAAATATTATTTATGTATGCAGAAAAAAGTAAGTAAACTGTAATTTAATATTTTGTTTTGAAAAGATGAGTGAAAAACATTATCAGTCATAATAGTTGGGCTCAAAGTAATATTAGCCCAATTACGTTTAAAACTATATATCAAAAAAAGTTAAAATTACAAAAAAAGTCTTTATTATATTTTTTTGAGATTTTTCATCTAAAATGTCTACTTAACTGTGAAATTATAAAAAAAATTGCACATTTAAATATACGCCTGTAAATAACTTTTGCCTAGATATGATGACGTCACGCTTAAGCCATCAGCCGTTTCCGCAGGGAGTATTGATCCAAGCCACCTGAGAAGATAAGGTACGAATAACGCATATGATGTTATTCCCCGGTGTATATCACCTCCATAACTCAAGTGATAATATTCGATGAAAATGATTTTACGGGATATTATCTCTAGACAATTTGCTTACTAAAGTTAAGAACTTATTTTTTAAACCATATTTAATCATATGCTAATATTGCATTTATTAAGTTTTTATCAGTATGGAATAGTATAAATACATTACAAAATGGATTAATGATATACAATGAATTGCTTACCGTCGTAATGTTAGTTTGGGAATCTGTATCATTGTGTCAATAGATTCGCATTAGAAAACTTGCATAGTTTTATTAGCAGTCGATTACCAAGTATAAAGGTGTTCATCCAAGTTTGATCTTTTTTTGCAATTTAATCTACAACTTAACTGAGCAGCTCATACTTCTACTTCGCTTTCATTACCGAGTTCGTAGAAGTTCTTCACGTTCCTGTGCCAAGGACAGACCACATCATTCGCTTGAATGCCTCGATTCGGCTACAATTTCAGAATGAATTCAGCTTTTTCTGAAATCATATAATTTAGCTTTCCAGTTCTATGGTTAAGATATGTTTTTGATAGTACAAATCATGCATTTTACAGACATTAATTTTGAGTTAATTTCTAGACTATTTTTTAACGTTATCCGCCAGTTATAATAACAACAGTAATAATAATTATACTGTATATTCAATACAATCTCACATCAATATTGAAGAAATTACAGCATATTCATTACTCATTTCCTTAATATAATGATAATAATAATGGCAATAAAGTTATAATAATTATAATATGGCGAAGCACAGGAGGCTGAGCTGATGTTGCATATTAATCACAATGTAATTAAGATAATGTTTCTAACATTCAAGACAGATCATGCGTGTAGCTGCAAGAGCCAGTGAGGGAATTAATGTGGAATTGACAGCTTGACATACGCTAATATTTATTAACATAAACATATTAAATGTTTAATGTAGTGGAAACAAATTATAAGCGCATGTTAAGCGCAGACTAGATTAGGATTAAAAGGAATATTCTCGCTTAACCAAATAATAGATACAAATTGGCAATTATATCAAAATCAACATATCTGACTAAACATAAATATTTGCAAAGTATGTCCGGATCCAATAGAGCTAGTGTAACCCAAACTGACATATAGCCTTACGAATATTTATGGTTGGTACAGACATTTTGAGGCTTTTTGTTTCTCTCGTCTCCTGTAAATAGGTATAGGAGAGTTGCCTTTGTCAAGAATGTCCAGGGAGTGAAAAGTGCCTACAATTAATCTTGTCTATAATTCATAATTGATTTTAACTTATTGTATTTTCCGGTAACTCATCTATCCGATCTGTTATGTTGCCTTGGATCTTTGAGGGCTTTTTCATTCTAATTTTACTAAAATTCTTAATAAGGAACATACAATAGCCTCATCTAAATAATATTACAGATATTTATGGTAAGTGCAAAAATAACAAGATATTGCATTACTTTACACGACTTGAGTTTCAAAACAAGAGCCAATGTAGTGAACAAATATATTTGATATTCAAAATCTAACGTTTTTAAAACATGGACCATAGGCCCAGACAAAAATGTAAAAACTTATGTAATTCAAATCACTTGACGTTAATTTAAAATATAACGAACAGCGGGATCTAAAATCGGGAAATATCACCGAAACTATGCCTATGGCTTGCCTGGTATATTCTCGACCCCCTAAGGCCTCATACCATACATTTTACATGGAGTTAGGCAAACGAACAATGCTGACCGTCTTTAATGGTAAGCGAAGTGCGGAAAAAGGATCCAATAGGGAATTGAGGGCACCATTTATCAATGATGAAAAAATACACTGCGTTAAACCAAATTCGTTAAATTTCGGGTATATAGAGTAATTTTATGGAATTCCATTATTAAGGTTAAAGGGTACTACTATAACAAAAATAACCCATTTACTTCAATATCTGCTACATAGAAATTATACTGTATAATACGTATAAAAGCAATTTTTAGAATTCAAAGTAACATTGCATTAATTGCATACAAAATTGGCTTTTGTGGAACAACGTCTATCTTCGCATGCGGAATATTCATGCTGTATTTTTTCATACCGAAAACCCAGGTTAAGTATCTGGGACTAACCCTGGATAGCAAGCTAAATTTTAGCAAACACGTCTCTGCGATCATATCTAAAAACGAAGGAATTAAAAAAGGCCTAAACATTTTAGTGGCAGGCAGTTCCTACCTTAGTCCAGCAAATAAGCTGATTTTATACAAATCAGTAATAAGGCCAGCACTCCTATATGGTGCCCCGGTGTGGTGTTCGGTGGCCAGGACTCATCTGCGAAAACTGCAGGTCCTGCAGAACAGGTACCTAAGGGCGGCGTTTTCCCTGACACTGCGTGATCATGTCAGGACAGAGGATCTGCATGCGTGGGCTAGAGTTGAATACGTTGCGGATTACGTCAACGACCTCGCATGCAGATTCTTCGACCACCAGATTAAGGGATCGCCGCTAACGGCCCATATCGCCGACAGGAGATACGACCCCGAACATCCCATCACACACGGCACCATATACCGAGAAACTACCCTATACTATAGGCAATTAAGGCCGCCATAGCATTAACAATTTTGTAATATACCATCATCAGCCCTAAAATCCTAGCTTTCACATCTTTTTATTGACGTTTATAACTTTATAACCACTTTTCATTAATTTGAAAAGTCAGTAAGTATCAGGAGAGCAGGAACACATAGTCTTCGCGGGCTATGTGTACCCCTGCTACCTGATTGGCCAGCCGACCATGTTAGGACATGGGGGCGGGGCTTGTTAGAGGCACGATTCCTATTATAAATAGGTACCATCACTCACTGCGCCACTTGAATTCTAATCACCGAAGCATCCATGATTCCGTAGCCTGAACCGTCGGATGCATTCCATTCACCTTGATGTTATGATAGCTTACTGGAGTTGTCTTGTAAACGCAAGCCATTATTATTTTGTATATAGTTCTGTATATAATCTGCATGTTGTATATAGTGTGCCGTCCCTTTTTTAATATTATGAGCCCCTGCTCCACGAGGGCAGTTTAAACATGGTTTTTGTAAATTTTTCCATGTATAACCAGCCTAATAACAAAATAGCACACATAAAAATACACTAATCAACTCCAGCTTCGGCTAATTTAAAACGTAGCGGCATTGAAGGGTACAGCCCATGTAATGCTCAAGTTGCTAGCAGTACTACTGCCCTTAGTTTTTAAGTAGGCTAGTACAACAGCCCCCTATGGGTGTCATTTTGGTAGGCCACGGTGTTGACAGAACAACGCCAGGTGAAACTACCAATATAGTGGACATACTTAGGCTAAGTTTTGTAGTTTAATGTATTTAAATAATCAAAATAAAATAATCATGTCATGTCATGCTGTATTTTTGATACCTTTGAGATTCCTTTTGTTATGCCTCGATTTAGTGTTTCTAAGAACTACGGGGAAATAGATCTTTTGAAAAAATTGGTCTAGTTAGTGTTCCTCTATTGTATTTCATATTTGTCAGGATGTTCATATAATGTGTAATTATATTATTTTCCTCTGCGTATTTGTACTGACCAATTCTATCCATTCATCCCATATTTAAATTACCTCGAATTGTAATTTTTTTTTGAATGAAAACCCGGAGGATGCCTTAGAAGCTCAAGTTATGACGTTTATGATGAATCAAAAACTTTTCTGTCAAATTTTCCAAACGTGGAATAATTGTATTTTCTCTTTTTCCCTGCTAGTGTCTGTCCACTTTATATACCTGAACTAATGCATTCGTAAGGAATAAAAACTAATGTAATAGCATTTTTTGTATAATACAGTAAAACTCCTGTTAGCGATCACTCTTATAAAACTACTACCTGTGCCGAACGACTGATATTGAATTATTCGTTTACAAATTGAAACATTCCTGTACCTGTTTATACCCACAAAAACTGTGGCAGGCACTCATCGTCTGATTGCTAATAATCACCTTTAATAGCGGGAAATAAAACACAAATAGATGTGTATGACACACATTGCTTTATGATAGGTAGGCCATATAATTTGTACGTTAAGCGCAGCCCACATAATTCTATAAAATATAGGCATTGCCTTTTTTAACTTCAGTGTTATTTCTCTTAAAGAAAACATTGAGATAATGGGTGAAATTGAATAAAAATAGTGTGTATACCAGCAATTTGGCTGAGAAATTTAAAATGCTCAATTGCTCAAGTTACCATATTGGTACAAAATAACGAGGAAATTATAAGTTTGTATCGAGAAGGTTGCAATGGTGAGCAGAAAAGAAAGTTTCCAGCAAGCAAAGCCTTCAAACTTCAAAGCATCAAATGGATGTTTAGAAAGATTTCGTCATCGGCACATTACCTTCAAGGCAATTTGTGGAGAATCGGAAAGATGTGAAAACTTGTAAAAATAAATTATTGAACATTTTAAAAGACGACGCCCCAAAGGGTGTCTATAATGTAGACGAGACGGGTATCTACTGTCGTGCATTGCCAACGAAAACTAATTTTTTTAAAAATTGTAAGTGCTTGGAAGAAAAACTGCTATACTCCAAATTATAGTTTTGTTCTGTGCAAGTAACCGCTTAAATTAAGCATTACTCGGCGTTATACATACGAAGCTCTATGAATACGAAGACGTACTAACGTGTCGTTTACATGTACTTGATTGGTGCTATCAACATATACGGTACACAAATATAATAACTCTAAATAAACACTAAGTCAATAAGCGAGAAGTTATCATACGCAAGAAGCTAATTCTTATGAATTTGTGTACTTAAAGACTTTTACGACCGCAGATCTAGTTCAAGTATACGAGAGATTAATTTTCGTAAAGTTTACACCTAATAAAATAGTATCCCTACCAGAGGTAAACTCGTATGAATTAGCATCGATAAGCTATTTTTAAATATAAACCTCAATAAATAATAGATCAAACCAATAATTGTCACTTAAACAACATACCTTAAGATCTTAAACGGGGTTCAAATGTGTGGCAGCTCTCGAAACTTAAATCCCCAACATGGATGTAGATAGCCGAATCTACAAATTTTCACTCATTACAATCATCCATCAGACGAGAAGCCATCGACGATCACAATCCTGCTCAAGAGCTTCGTTGAATAATCGCCTTAATAGGGCACTGTATATTTCACACTTATCTCAACGAAAAATCCCAATTTCGAGAGCCACGCAGTGAGACCATTCGATTCCTTCAAAATCACATAAAGGCCTGTGCATTGGCTTATCCTAAATGATGACACTAGAAGACATCATCGCGCCTGCACAACGTGCCATGTTGTCAGCGTCTCTATTTGTGAGTAAGTACTAGAAAGTTATGATGTCTTACTATCGGATTCGCCAAATCAAGCGATAAAAGTACTTACTATTGAAATGATCTGCTCAGTGAGAATACATAATTCACTCGATATGTGGCAGTCATAATTACAATCAACACATGCCACTAATAGCATTATGCCAAATAAGATATTAACTTGACAAAAGTGCCGACCGTGAAGACCACGCGCTTGTCCAGAAACCTGTCAATTATGTCGCCAAAATAACATTCACAGAACTATATGAAACGTAGAACCATTTCATTGTCGTAGTCCAGGATCAACTCCGAGCTGAAATATTATCGAATTTTAATAACGGATAATCAGTGGAATACTCCGTCAATATACAAGCCTAGAGTGCCAAACATTGATAAAATCCAATAAAATCAGCAAACTCAAGCGTATAAGAAGTAAATCCTACAATTAAGCAACGCAACTTAGAGTGGTTCTCGAGTCGATATCGATTGACGGGTACGACGCGGTCTTCGTCGATCGACTATGAGTCAATGGTCCAAATCCGACAAGTAACAAGTCATACTTCTTATGAATATCATTTCCAAAATGAAAATATTCCGTAATTACCTAAGTAAAACAATGGATTACCAAATCTAAATCAACGAGACAATTCTAACAGTATGACCATGAAATTTACAAAAAGTAAATCTCAATTTCAATGCTATATCTTCCTAAATAACCTTACAATATAACTACTTATGTACGTATATTATATTCCAATTACCCTGCTAATCTGTAATCAATCTACCACGACTATTGTTTTCTTTTAGACACAATCCTCCAAGAAAGGCTGAAATACATTCTAGATGCCCAAGACAACTCGAAAGCACTACTCAGAAGCCCTAATTAGCCAGGTCTAAAGCAGAGGATGGCTATCAAGGTATATTCTAGGACCGTACAGTAAAGCAATTAATAGAGTAACTCAAATCAAGAATTAAGGGCCATAATTAACAAAGTCGAAGTAAGAGGGTGGCCTCCAGGTATATTATAGGACCGATTAGTTCAGCAATAATGAAAATGAGCCAAGTGATTGGACGAAGGGTTCCTTTTTTTAGTATTTAGAAAGGCAACACAATAAGAGAAAACCTAGGGGACAACACCAATATACAGCTAACCTTTGTAATTTCAGTTGGGAACGATATACCGTGTGTGTAAAGTTAACCGCTCACATGAAGGCCTGTGTATTTAATATGTGAAGACATAAGTATGAAATATTAAATTTGAAATACCTAGCCTAGTGGAGTAGGTTCCATGTTTCCCACTATTAGTGCTATTATGATGTTTATTTAATTTTTGTAGTCTATTTCAATAAATAAAATGAGGTTTTCACTATTCCAACAGAAATACGCTTCGCTACTGTCGTCTTACGTCAATTTTATTTAAATTTGCTTCGCCATTTTTTCCAGAAAAAAAATTGGTTAACTTCTATATGGTATCGTAGTCCGTTACAGATAATGCAACATCCCATCCTAAAATTGCACTGCATAGTATAAACTAATCTTTCTTCCAACAAACACCACTTCACATTGCCAACCTTTGGCGTTATTCAGAACTCTGAGATACTCTTGAGATGTTATTTTATTAAGGGACTTAATATGGACCACGTGTTAGGCAAGTAACAAATAGTGTTACATAATTGGCACCCGATGCTTAAGGCTGGTTACCAAATGCCTTCTTTTAATTTGGTATCACTTAAGTAGAGAAAGACTTGTCTTAGGGATCTAAACCCTTCCCCCTTTTTATTTACAGTCTTCACAAATTTTTCATCAGTCCATATTTAATGTGAAGAGGAGCACATTTTTTGTATCTACAAGGGGCACATACTTAACATTTTGAGAGCTCGGTTGAAATCCACTCCTTTCTGGCAATATTTTCGATAGTAGTGATCATTCATTGCACGACTGTCCCACAAACAAACAAAAACAGCAATAGTTTGTGAATCCTCCCTGACATCGCACTAAAATTGCTATACATTTTAAATCGACATAGATCTGTAGTTTATTTTATCTAAAATGATGCACCTATTTTCATAGGTTTCTCTTAGTGATGGGCATAACCGAATTATTTTGATAACCGAATTATTTGTATTCAAATAATAATATGGCTTTATAAATAAGAAATAGAATACGAGTAAATATTTGATTACGCTATATTATTGAACAAAATAACAAAAATAGCATTTTACGTTTTTAAATCAAAATATACTTAAACCCCAAAATATGATTCTTGAATGTGTGAATTACATGTAATGAACATAATTATTAAAAATCTACTTTGCAAAAAAGTATTTCTCTCTGGCGATGTATGTATAGTACTATAATAATATTAATAATTAATAGTACACATTATATTGTTATAGTTATGTTACGACTTATGTATTGCTCTATTGCTCCTAAATTCTAAACTCCAATATATAACCTAGAAACTAAACAAATATTAGGTGATAATTGGTGTTATGTATTGGAAAGCAGGCCGTATTCATTGCGAAGAAGAGTATGATAGAAATAAGAAATATGTGGGGTTGCTTGCAAATCGCAACAAAAAATATCGGCCGGTCGCCGCCGGATCAAAAGCGACCGCCCTTTATTTTTATTTTATTCTTTGAAGATGTCAACAAATTGCTGTATTTGCACTTTTAGGCATTCAGGCGCCGAAAATTGGATATTTTTCTATGTTAGGTATGTTAGGTACAATAAAAGTAAATTGTGTAATCTTAATAACTTAATATTCGCCTGTTTTCAACCCCCCAAGTTCGGCTTCCACATTCCACAATTCCACAACCTACCGGTACATCGAGCTAAAACATCGAAACTTGCTTCATAACTCATAACTAAATTAAAACCGCTCCTTGCTCGTTGATCAATCGACGCGACACCGCGACAGCGAGTCTTGCTCCTTCGTAGTTTGTGTTCGTATTTGAATTTGTACGTATCGGGTTCAGGTTATTTTTCATTCGAATACTTGTGGAATGAAAACCGAATAATAGAGGTTATTTTAGTAACCGGATAACAGGTTAATTTTCATTCGAATAAGCCCATCACTAGTTTCTCTCATAGTCACTGAATGCGCAACAGGTATAGATGGTTTTACACTTCTATTAGGTAAAGAACCCTATTTCGATGAGTCTATGAACAAGCACCACTCACAGGGAGTATGCTCGATATATATATATATATATATATATCAGTACACGCACACAACGAATTTTCCACATTGCAAAATGCAGAAATCATTTATTTTCCTAAAAGTCGTAATTTTGGTTTTTTTGACTAGTAAGTTCCACCCTTTAAGGCGAAACCCAAGAACCTCTGACTGCTGCTTGAATAACCCGTAAATCACGTACTAAATCATTTAACTCACCTTGAACAATCAAATGTAGCGCGCTGGAACTGGGAGCTGGAGCAAAAGTGGGATAGTTACATTGTTTTTCTGAGCCACTTGATAATGCGTTATTCCCTCCAATATTTCCCCAAGCAATATGTTGCTTTTCTAAAGATGCAGTTGGGAAGTCTTCATTGTGAGGAACAGGTCTTATGACAAAAGGGAAATTCGGATATTCTATCTTGCGCTTTACTTCTTTGGAACAATCTTCATTCTTTGTCATGCATCATGATTGGCATTATAAGATCCTTTACACAAATAGTGCACTATGTAAAAATCGGCCTTGCCCATTGGTCGATCCGCATGTCCCTCCGCTCGCTTCACTCGCTACGGGGGCTCAAGAAAAGGAAACTAACCAGGTGCTAACCCAATCTAACCCAAGACATACACAAAATCAAGAAAAAAAGCTGTTTAGAACATAATCTTTAAAAAAAAATAAAAAAATCAACGGGGTTCGAGCCCGCGTTTTCCAGGTGAGACCCAACGATCTAAACCACTACACTACAAGAACTCTTGATAGAAATCGATTGCATCACGCAGACATATCGTAATACGAGATGGATCGATCAATAGGAGAGGTCGATTTTTACATAGTGCACTATTTGTGTAAAGGATCTTTAAATGCTCATGATTGGTAGGTTCTCGCCATATCATTGGAACTGCAAAAGGCATATTTTTTCTCTTCCCTTTCATCCACTGCACCAATGACACGCCACAGATGATACAGCACGTATGGGAAGTCCACTGCTTGTCTTGATCTCCGATTAAAACACCAAAATACATGAAATATGTTTTTTTTTTCACATTTTCAAAAAATGGTCTGGGTTGGGACCTCACCATAAGTTCACCACAAATTCAACAAAACTTGTCAGGGGAGTTTTTGCAACTATTTGATGTATTATTTTCGTCGTTGAAAAAACTTTCTTAACTACAGAGAGCCACTCAATTCGAAATTCAAAGGTAGACTGAATAAGAGAATAAGTTAACTAAGTTTACTGTTATAAACAATCATATTTTCGTTTTGAAATGCAGGCATTTTAAACGAACCCTCATAAAATGTACTACCTGCCAGTATAAAAGGGTCTAATGAGCATATCGAGAAATGGTACCTATTAATGTTTTATGAATATTTGTTCTATTATTAGAAGCATCTTTGCATTGTAAAAATAATGGGCTGGACTGTGTTTTTGTAATGAAAGTGGTATTGTGTCTAGATAATGCAACATCCCATCCTAAAATTGCCATATTTTTGTGTTACGGTTCTTTACAGAACGTTATTATTTTTAATTATCCAGATATTCATTAGTTATGATAAATAACAAGACGTTGTAACTGCATCTACATAATAAAATCGGGAGTCTATTATGATGATCCGTGTATATTTGAAGCTGCTGATGCCTTCTTCTAACCTTGCCTTTTGAACTGTATTCGTTACAACACAGATCTATATAGCTACGCAACAGATACCTCTTCCAACGCTTTTTGTGCGGGGCCAAAAATGTTCACCGGCTTTCGCGAGCGGGTGAACCAGTCGTCTAGGAACGGGTCGGTGTTGCCAAGTTATCACGTCGAACAATATTTCTGCTGACTTATTGACCCGTTTAAATCATCGCGTTTTATTATTAATATTTATGTATCAAATTAACACAAACATATTTTTTTAGAAAAATAAGATTTTTACATTTTTATTAAGTATGATAGTTTATTAATGAAACGGCAATTTAAACGAACAAATTTATAATATTGATGGTAGAGTTTAAAACAAAATTAAATGGTACTTTGACATGTCGATAAACATTTCGAAAATTGCTTTGATCTTCGAAACAAAAACCTGCGTGATAATATTATTACTTAATACAAATAAGAGATATTACAGTATAAGTTAACAAAATTTGTAATGACCTTTTATACCGATATTTAAGGTGAGTTTTAACCCATGTTCAAGCACACCATTCACTGAATCTGATAATGAACTTTAATTTAACATAATATATCATAGGATTGCCAAGAAAATGAGTAATACCATAATGTGATATGAAAGGTAAACTACAGTTCGCGACTTGGCAGCACGGAGGGGCAAAACACGTCTAAATAGGAAAATATTTAAGTTTATTACATTGTTGACGAGCGACACTTTTAATACCGGAGTAGGCATCTGTTGCGTAGCTATATAGATGTGTGGTTACAGCTTCCGGGTGATGCCTGTACATACCACTCAAACCAGGTCATAATTATTGTCAAACAAAAGGGAAAAAACAATGAAATACGCACGGCTTCAGTACTAGCATAATTTTAACAACACGCTAGCATATGCTTCCTTTATACAGGGTGTTTCAAAAAACATGCGCCATCGCTCGGCCGGAGATTCATCATCAAAAAATAAAAAAAAAAGTTGATATAAACGTAGGTGCGGACATGCTTAGTCTTCAAGATACAGGGTGTTGAACATTTAAAAAAAATTCGGCTTTTTTAAAATATCTTAAATATCCTTTGTCCGATTTCGTTGAAATTTGGCATCGTTGTTTATAGTGATAAGGGGCTAATTTTTCTTTAACTAGATTAAAATTATCAAGTCCAGTCGCGTCCCCGAAGGCACCTTGTCGAATATTTTTGTCGAAAAAAATGTACGCCACTGACTTTTTTTGCAATTTTTATATTTTTTTACGATGAAGCCACTAAAAATAATTTTTTTTGTCTCTTGAGTTGTCTTCATATCTTACCTCGTTTTCGAAAGAAAAAATAAAAAGCATATTATTGTATGTCCCTGAACAACAAAAACATGCACGCTCGTCGAGAGATTGGCCATCCAAAAATACTAGAAAAAGTTCTAATAAACATTGGTTCACAAACGCTTAGTTTTTGAAATACAGGGCGTTAAAAAAATCCTAAATCGTTTTAGAGATATTTGGTTGAAACTCTGGTAAAATTATGTGATGCATAGATGGTAAATTTTCACCAAACTAAAATTAATTTTTTTCCAACAGAAGCTTACATTTGGGTATACCTATTAATATAGTTGTAAACAAATGTGTGACCCGGTGTTTCGTTCCGGGTCACAAATTTGTTTACAATTATATTAATAGGTATACTTAATTGTACTCTTCTGTTGGAAAAGATGTATTTTAGTTTGGTGAAAATTTACCATCTATGCATCACATAATTTTACCAAAGTTTCAACCAATTATCTCTAAAACGTTTCAGATTTTTACAATTTTTTTTAACACCCTGTATTTCAAAAACTAAGCGTTTGTGAACCAATGTTTATTAGAACTTTTTCTAGTATTTTCGGATGGCCAATCTCTCGACGAGCGTTGGTGCATGTTTTTGTTGTTCAGGGACATGCAATAATATGCTTTTTATCTTTTCTTTCGAAAACGAGGTAAGATATGAAACCAACTCAAGAGACAAAAAAAAATTATTTTTAGTGGCTTAATCATAAAAAATATAAAAATTGCAAAAAAGTCAGTGGCGCACATTTTTTTTGACAAAAATATTCAACAAGGTGCCTTCGGAGACGCCACTGGACTTGATAATTTTAAAATAGTTAAAGAAAAATTGGCCCCTTATTACTGTAAATAACGCTGCCACATTTCAACCAAATCGGACAAAGGATATTTAAGATATTTTAAAAAAGCCGATTTTGTATCTGTATCTTGAAAACTAAGCATTTCCGCACCTACGTTTATATCAACTTTTTTTCTTATTTTTTGATGATGAATCACCGGCCGAGCGTTGGCGCATGTTTTTTGAAACACCCTGTATAATATTAATAATAATAAATTTCTATCTACTTATTTTTTTACAGCTACTACCAAGAAAAATGCGAAAATCATGTAATAATATTTGGCGAGTTTTCTTTGAGAAGAGTTTAGCCACCGACTTGAGTGGTAAAGCTATAAGATACAAAAAAAAGAAAAAATCACCAAAACGTTTTTAGAACACTAGAATAATTCTAGCTGTAGCCACGGAAAGAAAATAAAGATTAACCCTGCCAATAGCCATGTCTATTTAAATGATTTACAAATAAATGTTTTAAAACAAAATATATTTGTATTGCTCTTTTATGGGCACTTGTAAATGGATTTAATTAAACGATACGTTTGTTTCTTCCGATATCCAATCAACAAATTGATTAACATCAACTAATAGATTCAGATTCAGCCAGTTACCATGCCACATGTTGCTAATTCCGACAACTACATCCTGGACAACTAACGGTCCACCAACATCCCATCCATTAATATGAACATTGTTGTCGCTCTTTGGGCAAATTTGGGTCGTTATATCAATGGTTGCGTAAGCATCGTTGCGAATGCTATCGTTGACAACGAGAAACTGAATTGCATTGATTAAAAGCTTTTTTTTACGACTGCCCTGAAAATAGACAAAAACGCACTAACAACTGCTCTTGAAAACTGGACATTTCAAACATCGTGTGAAAAGTATACTTTGCACACGGCGTATGCAAAGTATACTTTTCACGCGCTTATTCGGGTATTTAGATTAAAGGGCTTCGTCTCCGTTTTAGAGCTACGCCTTCAGCGGTCCCATTCCGCGATCTCTGAAAAAGGGGGCCCAATTTTAGAGCTTCATCCCCCCCCCCCAGGAGCCCCTTTTTGCAAAGCTGTAGAAAATGGGACTCTGATAACTCTTTTAAGGCTTGGGGCCCAATTTTATGGCTTCGCCCCCGGGGGCTCCATTCCTAAATCGGTAAAAATTGGGACTCCCGTACCATAGGCCCCGTCCTAGGGTTTCGCCCTCTGGGGCCTCATTAGGGCTTCGCCCCCGGAGCCCCTTTTTCAAAATATTTGGAAAATAGGGACCCACACCGGTGGCCTCATTTTAGGACTGTGCCCCTTGTTATAGTTTAGCGAGAATCTCTTACGTAGGTTCTTTCATTAGGAATATCATTTTCTGATAAATCAATAATAAAAAAGTTTCCCATATAACATGTAATTTTCTACCACACTCCCAGTGAGGCAGTGAGCAGTCGTAGAAAAAGTATAGTATGCTACACGTGCTGAAAAGACTTTTCACACTCATGAGACTTTATGACACTCACCTACGGCTCGTGTTACCAAACTGTCTCATTCGTGTGAAAAGTCTTATTTTCAGCACTTGTTGCACAATATACTATTTTGTATCTCCGTGTGACAAAATATGACAAGGGTTTGTTATCGTCTAGATTAATCTGAGGCTTGACCCTCAGTTGTGATACAAGAAAATTAATTAAGGCCACTTGATTTTTGTTTATTTAAAATAATAAACCCTTTAAAAAACAAAAAACTATTCACCTCTCCTACTGATCGATAAAATCTTGAAGATTATAAAACCATTTCTGTCAACTCTTCCAAAACGGCAATGATTATACATGTTTTTTTATTACGGGTGCATCATAATCAACGGTTATCGCATGCTGCAGCGTGCTTAAAATGATGTTTATGATGCGCCTACTTTTTTAAAGGTTGCTATAGAAACATTTGATCATGTCAAATTTGACAGATTAATATATTCGTCAATATATCCCTTAAGTTTAATACTTAAAACATTTTTGAGATTATGATGCATTCGTAATAAAAAATAGCGTATGATATACGTGTATAAGAGGCCTTTAAAGCCCTTGCGACTTCCAAAACACTCCGCTGCGCGTCGTGCTTTGAAATATGTCGCGCGTGCTTTAAAGGCCCTCTTATACACTTATATCATAATATACTATTATATTCACCTCTATTAACAACTCTAATTGGCAAGGATTACTGTAAATACATAGATATAGCGAACCCAATTTTGGACAAAGATAAGCTATATAAATCTGAGATGATACATAAAACATGGACTCTTTCTATCTAATCCATTATCAAGTTATTGCCGAGAACAGTGTGAAACATCCTAAAACGAATAATCGGAACTTTTTGACAACATTTTACTTCATAATTAATTTACATCCAAGTTAGGTACTTATAAAAATGGTAAAAATATGCATTCAATAACATAGGGTACCTCTCCCACTTAATCTTTCAGATTACAAATGAAATGATAAAAACTATAAAATCGATATAGATAATAACAATTGGCGATTATTGTTAATAACACTAATATAGAGATATTAATCAAATACCTTAAATCCAGGCATTAACTGTTTAAATAAGAGCTTAATTAGCTCTAGACTTGTGTTTGGCTTATCAATACAAAGCAGTGATTGCGGCTAATGCCAACAGATTAATTTATTCCTAAGGGAATCGCTGTGTGTATTTGTTTAGATATGCAAATTTTGTAATGTCATTTCAATAAAGTAAATGCAATGAGCTATTGTTTGGACCGAAATTATATATTAAAATCAGTAGAGCTCGTTTTGGGATCGAAATAAGAAAATCTTTGGAGTTGTCCTACAAAGTTGATACATTTAATTTGTACGCTTGGCCACGCACTAGAACTTTTATCTACCTTTTATTTGAGCGATTGCGAGATTTAATATGAAAATAAAATGTACTAACAGTGTTTGTCGGGCAATAGCACATCGCTTGATATGATACATGCAAGGGAACGCAATAGTACATCTTTTGATATCATACATGCAAGGATTCCCAATTATTATAAAGGATTTATAGAAAGTGACTAAAAATTCCCTATATCCGGTATACTATCGAATTATGATGCACCTCGAATTATCGGTAGAACAAGACAAGACGTTACCCGGACGCATATACGTAAACTGCAGACGCATAAGGTTCTGCCATAGGGCGACTGTCATATAACTGTTAGATAGAATACCCCCGTTACGTTTCGTCTTCAATTATTTGAATAGTTCATGCCTGACCCTCCGCTCGCTTCGGGGGCACAACCAACAAAAAGTAACAAAAACTATCCCAACGCATGAAAAACCACTACATTTATATTACAATAGCTCTACTGCGTCTGCAGTTTACCTATATGCTGCCCGGACCAGGTCACAGGGCTTCAAAGTTAATTTACATTTCATTTTCACTTCACGCATGGTCCTCCGCTCGCTTCGATCGCTCCAGGGCGCGACCAAACCAAACTAACTAAAACTAACCCAAATATAAAAAAAGAAACAAACATAACTTAGCAAAAAATAAAAATACATCGACGGGAATCGAACCGGGGTCACTGTATTACAAACACAGCATCCAACCACTGAGCCACGAGACCACTTGAAAGCAATTCGCAGGGTCATAAAGATATGGCGTTTGTCAACAATGTAATGCGCTCGCAACTCTGAAGCCCTGTGGCCGGGGTTCGGGAAACGTCTACTGTAGAACAAGCATGAGCTCCCAAAATATGAACGATACTCGGTTGCGTCTCTCGGCAGTGCAATAGGCCAAGCCGAAAAAGACCGAAAAAACATTTTTTTAGATATTTAAAGCTGGCTAGCAAAAAAAATGTAGGGGCCCTTATTTATACTCCATTCAAAATTTGGGCCGAATTAAATTATTTTTTATTACGCATGCATCATAATCAACGATTATCGCACGCTGTAGCGTGCTTAAAATGATGCTTATGATGCGCCTACTTTTTTAAAGGTTGCTATAGCAACATTTGATCATGTCAAATGTGACAGATTAATATATTCGTCAATATATCCCTTAAGTTTAATATTTAAAACATTTTTGAGATTATGATGCATTCGTAATAAAAAAATAGCGTATGATATACGTGTATAAGAGGCCTTTAAAGCCCTTGCGACTTACAAAACACTCCGCTGCGCGTCGTGTTTTGAAATATGTCGCGCGTGCTTTAAAGGCCCTCTTATACACTTATATCATAATATACTATTTGAGGTGGACTAGTGTTCAAAATATAAATAACGACGTTATTACCTCGCGTAAAAATTTTCAACCTGATTAAAACATTTTTAGCCGGGCCTCCAGGACCAAAAATGTAAAATGGTTGTCAAAAAATTACAAATCCTATACTATTTTTATGTGCAACTCTTAGCTTGAATCAATGTTTGGCACGAAAACTAGTTAATTACATTGAAACATTGTTCAGGATATACTCTACAATCTACAAATATTCAGTCAACCCAGACTTCACCACGAGGTAGGTAGCTGCTCTTTCAGTACCACCAACCCGCCCAGACTTTTACTTACTAACTTCTTGAAACATAGTATTGATATTTACTTTCAAATGTTTAGCATCAGGTGTAGCTCGAATGTAACCATCTCTCGATTCTTCATGACACACTTTTGTCGACGCCTCGGTAATTATTTTAACACATCTCTCGACCGTCCTAGTATGACATAGAAAATTGTCAAAATTCGAAACTTGCTTTACTATATACCATAAATGCTGTGTTAGCGGTGGTTCTGTTACAATACAATTCATCCAGTCTATCAGGTCTACATAATCTTCTGCCTCGGGGTACTTTGAAAATGCGATTTTTAGGTCAGTTTTCCTATCTTTTAACATTCCTCTAACAGCATCTTCCACAAAATATTGTGGGAATTGTAATAATTTGCAAATATACAATATACATATATCATTATGAACAATCGGAGAAAAAATTATATGTTCAACTCGGCAGCAAAGTAGATTGACTGACTTAGCTGAATTCCTAGCCTCGCTACGCTCGGCTAAGAACTATCAGCCGCGGCACTCAATCTTCTACTTTGCTGCCCAGTAAAACAAATAACTATTTATCCGATCGGATGAAAAACTATACCTTTCCGATGTGTTTTCTCGCCGCAAAAGTCATGATTCCAGTATATTGAATACGCTGCTTGGCAACATGCAATAATTGTACGGGAATATAACATTTCCGTCCTATTTAAACACCTTGTTTAGTCAGATCTGACGTTTATCAAAAGTAACATCTAGCTGTGGTTTCCGTAGTTACGTAATAAGCTCCAAGCTCGCTCGATTCAAAACTTGATATTAACATTGATGGACTAACGGTTTAAATTTAAAACACCGTTTTTACTTAGAGTAATATTTGGCTCTATTTTTATAAATATGTATTCTAATTAATTTCGATCGGGTAAAAAAAAGTATGTGCAACTCGTAGGAATAGTATATTTCACTACCAGTCCGGAAACTAGGCTTTTCCGGTGCGGAAGTCGTGCAAGCAAGCTGTTTCTGTACGTGTAATGAACGATATTTTTCATAATACCTCTATGAAATCAGAACATAAAATAATTATAATTTTATGTAGGTATCCAAAATCAGGTCATAATGCATTTTGAATTAAAATGTAAGTGAACGTCAAACTTGCAAGACAAGCAAGACACGGTGACCGGTCAGAAAATCCCAAAAGAAAATATCCCAGTTAGTTTTAGCCCAGCCAAAATGCCTCAAAATAAAAAATACCCTAACAAAAATAACTCGCTACAAAAACATCCCAATTACAAATATCCAGTGCCGTTATACCGTAAATACCAAAATCACGATCGTCGTGTCCTAAATGTTGTAAAATCTTGGGACAATGTCGAGCAGTTAGAGTATTTACGTGGGGTGGCCCATAATCTTGAATATTAGTATTAGTATTGATCTTAATATTTATTATAAAATTATGATATATTTATGTCGATATTTATTGTAAATATATTGTGATATTGTGACACAGGTATCTAATATTTATCAAGCGTTACTATGGAAATGTGTTTGCATTCTTTATTGTAATTGAACAGGCAGCTAGTTTTCTGGACAAGTAGGCTCAGAATAAATAAAATAATTTTACTTAAAATTAGACTACTGACGCTAAAATGTACAAGAATAATTTTGTAGACCGCATTGCTGTATAATTTTTACCCAATTTATTATACTTTATGCTTATTTTGTAACTAAATAACTGCAAATTTAACACTTGAAATTAGAGAACTGAAAAAAGATTTCCCGTGCGCCCGCACCGGAAAGACTTACTTTCTTTGCTCTACAGAGACGTCGAAAATGATAGTTTTTAGAGAGGTATTATGAAATAGTATATTGTGTAACTAGTAGGAAAAGCAAAACAAACAGATTCATACTTTCATTATAATTAATCTGTTCGTAAGGACCATTTAATTTAAGGCCAACTCTCTTTAGGAATCCATGCTGAACCCGCTCGATCCTGTCACTATGCACCGCATAGGGTGGATGCCAGACGCAAGTGGCATACTCCAGGATCGAACGAACCAGGGCACAATAAATTTCCCTGAACATGAAAACATTGTCGAAACCCCGCAGGGTTCGAAAGACAAATCCCAGAAGGCGTATAGCTTTGTTAGTTATTATTTTAATATGTTTGACAAAAGATATCTCTGAGTCTAGCCACACCACAAGATCCTTTACTTAGTCTCTCAAGCCCCAACGAGTCTAGAGTGCAATTGAAGAGAATAGCCAGAGAGGTAACCATAAATGGTTTCAAATCATCAGCAAAGGCGAGGAACTGGCAGGCACGAAAAACTTCTTTTACGTCATTAATAAATCAATTAAATAACAATGTTGGAAGATGGCCACCCGGTGGGACTCCCGAAGTAACAGCAGATTCAGAAGAGATATAGTTTTTTATTTTTACTGCTTGTTTACGTCCCTTGAAGTTACTTTCGAACCAGTTGAGAAGATCACCAAAAATGCCAAGCACATCAAGCTTTTTTACTAATATGCCATGATCAACCCTGTCGAAAGCCTTCGAGAAATCAGTATATATGGAGTCAACCTGACCCCCATTCTCACAGGCTTCCAACAGGCATTGCTCATAACACAGAAGATTGGATCTGTTGACCTTCCTTTTATAAATCCATGCTGCTCGTTTATAATTAAATGTCGAAAATGTGTGCATCAATAGATTCGAAGACTTTAGATCTTAATGACGTTTTTGATATTGCACGATAGTTTTTTTATGTCTGACCTATCCCAATCCTTAAAGATTGGAGTAACATAAGACAATGGGGAACTTGCATCAAAATTAAATTTGAAAAATATTACTCACAAACATAATTTAATACTATTAAAAGAACCACAGTTCACAAAAAAAAACAAATTTCTTGTTTTTGTATAATAAAGATAAGCAATTAAAAACTGCATAATTCAAATTATGGCTAGGACCCGTTGTGACGTCAAGTAGCTCGTTTGTCGTCGCGCCTGACGGACGGCAGAG
This sequence comes from Pissodes strobi, assembly GCA_016904865.1. Lineage (NCBI taxonomy): Eukaryota > Metazoa > Arthropoda > Insecta > Coleoptera > Curculionidae > Pissodes > Pissodes strobi. The sequence continues at coordinate 94,424 of MU183528.1, read as the reverse complement.
CAGGGAACGTCTTAAATCTTTCAAAATGACTGGTGGATATGTTTATGTTGGTATCTTACATAAAAAACGCCGAAAGTTTTTCTCTTGCTGAAGTTCGCGGTGTTAAAACTAACTGACTTACTGTCTTAGTCTTAATCTTTCAGATTCAAGCATATCAACACGAATTATAACAAACACACACCCTGGCAATTCAACGACAAGCAGTAATAAACGTAAATATTTAAATACTTGTGGCTCCGTACTGCCTTTACTGACATTTTAAGATAAGTCAATGACTGCATTCGATCGAACGAGCGGCATGACGTCACGTGTCGTTTAAAATTAATAGCTTGCGATCACAACTTTAACTGTTTGTTGCAAATTAAATATTGCGATTTGAGGGCTGATATTTGGTGTGTGCTGTCTCTATAGGTAGGCAATTATATTAAAGAAATAAAAAAAAATGTTCAAGTTCCCTATTTCCAGTAAGAAGGGAATTTGCCACTTTTCAAAGAGAGATTGCCACTTTTCAAGAGATAAAGATTACCAAGTGAGACAGATTTATCACAGACGCATGCTGTGCTATTATCCGAATCTAAAAATTCTGAGTACACTGATGTGAAATGGCTATTGAACTTTTCTGAAATTTGCTGAGGATCACTGCTTTCTTGGTTATTACGATTCATGCACTGTGGGTACTCACTCCCTTTTTGAAATCACGAATTGCTATAATGATCTTTTGTCAGACAGCTGATTTTTATGTTTTAAAGTGTAGTTTTTGTGACAAGAATGCAACATCTATACATTTAGTTCGCCAATCAGAAAAGACAATGTATTCTTCAAACGAGTTAGTGTTGTGTCTTATGTGTTTTTTTCTTTTCAACAATCAAGTTTTTCAGCTCATTGTCCATCCATCTCGGAAACTTTGGTGATTTGTAACGGAAAGTAGGAGTATAAATCTCAACTGAGTAATATAGAATATTATAAAACTGTTATACTGCCAGATCGACATCAGTGCACTCGTTAATAAAACTCCAATTAAAACTGGATAGAAACAAATTCATATCAATAAAGTTTGAACAATTAAAATTATAATAAAAATAATCCGAACGCATATTTATTGGTATATATTCTAGGTTAAAATTACATTCAAAAGCAGGATGTGGAGCATTCAGTTTCAACAAAGGTTTATCAGACAACATGACCGTGATATTTACATGATTGCTAAACAATAAATCCAAAAATTTCCCATATTTATTAGGTATCTGATTGTTTTGGAATAAACCCAAATATGCCATAGAATCAGACAACACAGTGGCTTCATTGGTCATTCATAATCCCAATTGGAGATATTCCGTGCACGTCATTGATCCATTTGATCTTTGGCAGGTTGAAATCACCCCATAAACAATGTCAGTAAAATCAATTTGGTCAGCCAGGTGCATTACAGCAAGGCTAAAATTTTCATACACATCGGCATCAGAAACACCCGGAATACATGCATTGTCAATAATGATTCTATGATTACCAATAGAAACCAGTACAATAACACACTCCACATTGTCAATTGGAATACTATGAGAGCGACAGGAAAGGGTACTCCGTACAGCAATAAGCACTCCTTCCTGGGTTAAACAAATACACGTTTTGGCTGATCTATCACATCTGTATATAAAATATCCATCAAAACCAAGTTCAGTAGATGAAACGCCCTCATCTAAGAAGGGTTCAGTCAGCAAAATTATATCATAGTCTTCTGTCAGTGTATTGCACATTAGGGACTGAAGCTTGATTGCTCTCACATTTTGGTAGTAAAAGTTATGGTTCTGTCACCATTATCTGCGGGTGGCAAAAATCCGGAACACTGTGTGTGTTAGGTTGTGCTCCCTTCTTAGGCCTAATACGGCGGGTAAAGGGTCTGAAAATTACATTCTTTGGCCAAAACTTACTGTCATTAAGAATATCGTACTTGCTCTCACATACACCAATTGCTGGACGAGGTGCAGCCGAGGGCAGCAACACAGGAGTTCAGGAATGTGCTTTTCCTACGTGTTGTAAATACTATTTTTTATCCGATCGAAATTAATTAGAATACGTACTTATAAAAATAGAGCCAAATATTACTCTAAATAAAATCGGTGTTTTAAATTTAAACTCAACATAATATCAAGTTTTGAATCGAGCAAGTAACTACGGAAACTGCAGCTAAATGTTACTTTTGATAAACGTCAGATCTGATAAACAAGGCGTTTGAATAATGTTATAATCCGGTCCTAGGATGGAAATGTTATATTCCCTTACAGCTATTGCCTATTATTCTCGTACAGTTATTGCATGTTGCTAAGCAAGGAATACAATATACTGGAATTATTATGACTTTTGCGGTGAGAAAATACATCGGAAAGTTATAGTTTTTCGTCCGATCGGATAAAAAAGCACATTCCTGGACTCTTGTGTAATTACCACAGTCGTCCAGGAATGTTTTGCTTTTCCTGCTAGTTACACAATATACTATATCTATGACAGTGACAAAAACGTCAGCATTCTCGCGGCGCACAGTGAATCGAGGCATAGGATTCCTGGGACATTCACATTAACGGCGGCCTTTATAAAAACGGTTTGAATAAGAACTACAAAATATACTACAGAGAATTTTTTTTGTGATGTCCGATTTATTGTTCATATCTACTATATTGCCAAGTTTACCGTTTTTGTGATATTACGGGCAACTTTTTTTTTTAATACAAACATATATTTTTGATTCAGCGTTACAACGTTAGGAAAACTATATAATATTTCTGTTATACATACTTGCTTTTTTAAATATGACAACACTGCTTTTATGTTAATTTTGGATATTTTTCTAATATATATATAAAAAGCCAAATAAATAATAAAGTAAAATGTATTTAATTGTTTAGATGCTTTATGACTACTATGAGAATCAACATTTTTTTGGATTGGTTATTTTAAAAAGTGCAACATCAAAGACATAACATCCGCAGATAGTATTATCCGGGGGTCGCAATCTAGATATAAGCGGATCCGATGATATCAACAAATTATGCGAAATGTCTTCATTTGTGTACTCTCTTTTACTTTATCTAGATCTTCTTTCCCTATAATTTCTAAAATGCTTGTTTCTGGCAGATAAGCAGTGAGTAGTGTATTAGATAGCAAGTGTTGAAATAATATTTCTCAAACGGAGATTTTTAACAAGAGGCGTTAGCCGATTGCAAAAATTATCCGATATTGAAGACATACTTTCACACGAGTTATGTAGAAGGATATACAAGTTAAAGTGTACAGGCGGGTTAAGAATTCGGTCAGTTTTGGGTTAGTTTGGATTATTTGTTTTTAAGGACGTTCATAAACATATTAAAAGATGATCATTTGTTTTAATTTTGCTGATCAAATTTTGTTGCTCGATAATTTTTTACCATCAAAATATTGAATGTATTAATGATCAAATAAATATAAGCCATTGACTATTTTTTTGCAATAAAATGGGTTAACAAAAGATGATATTGCCTATGACGAAAGTTCTACACTTTTCTCTTATATCCCGGAGGATAGTAAATGGCAGGTCGAAATGAAATTTCTTCTATTTTACAAGATTTGAAATAGTTATTTGTGTATTTAGAGCGCAAAGTAACGGATTGCCGCTTGAAAAAGAATGTTACTGCGCGACGCGTAGTGGAGCGCAGTAATCTTTCGAAAACGGCAATCTTACTTTGCGCTCGAAAGACACACAGAACTTTTTCTACAGCCGCATTTTTTTAAATTAAATGCACATTTTTCTCTATACTTATTCTGAAATTTGCAAATGACTGTCAGTTTTGACATATCATATTCGGGCTTCGGGCATATTTAGAACAGGAGTGCCAGCAACAAACTGTAATAAAAGCACGACTGTCATTTATTTATCTTCGGTTTCTATGACCATTCATAGCACACTCGACGGAAAAAGTGAGAATTTTCTTTTCCATGTTCGCGCTAGAGCGCAAAATAAGGATCCACGGCATTCGTCGATTTTGCGATTTCATTTGAATTTAGTAATTAGTTATTTTGTGCGCGGCTGTAGGAAAAATTATGTTTGGCAAAGCCAGATTAACATTTAAATAAGATCAATTACAAAATTTTGCAATCACTTATACGGCTTCTAAATTTGATGCAAATATCTCTTCTATCCTAAAAAAAGATATAAAGAGCAATTAATTAATGAAGAGGGGGAACCCTTAAAACATGACATGAAACGTCTAGAAGTTGATTAAAACGTTTCCTCTTTTAAATGAAATTCAAGTCGTTTAAAAATTCACCCCCATTATTTGGGGAAGCTACATCGCGAAGCACACAGGTAATGCATAATTCAGTAAATAACAAAACGTTTATTTTATCGTTCTCCTCAGAGCTCTGGCAATTTTATCTACTTAGATAAATAGGTTTATTTTTATGTAGCGCACATTTTTGCCGTTTTGTTCTTAGTTTACGAGTTTAAGACGAAGGAAAATATGAAACGTATGAATAAATGCCGACTTTCCAAATTTAGCTTTATTTCAGCGGATATGTGCCGTTTAGTACATATGCAGCAGAGCTCACATTATTCACGCAAAGCAAAATTCTAAATGGATTTAGGTCACCTAACATATAAATGAGACTTAAGCAGAATACGAAGTACGTATCTGAAAGTACTAATAAATAGTTCAATAATATTGAAAACCTAAGGCGCTCATGTTGTATATAGAAGTGATGTCATTAAAATGAACCAAACTTTCGAAATAGAAGGAACGGCGGGCGCGCTCTTCAGACTTAATACAACTTGAACCCTGTCGTATATAAAGAAATATCAAATAATTTGAAAAATTAAAGGTAACTATACAATTTGCAAAATGAAAGAAATTTCTGAATAATAGAAGTCGTATATCAACAGAAGCCGCGTTACGTGGCTAAATATTTTCGAAGATATTACTGTCATTTCGCGCGCATGTTTTTGTCCCATGATTTTTCATGCAAATTTGTTGACCCTTCATACTGAAAAAGTTACTAAGTTTACTAAGTTTTTGATTTTGGCTCTGCAGTGCTCTTAGTCCCTCATGAAATACGAGTCGATAGTTCCCAGTATGTCGTAATCTACTCATGTTAGATATTAGAAACGTCAACTAATACTATTTTTGAAGTAATCGACCGCTGCTTGATTTATGGGCCAAGCTGTGTGTATACTGTCATTAAATTTAAGCAATTTAGTTCCTTTATTATTATCAAAAGAAAGTTACAAAAGCTTAAATACCATAGAATAATATATAATTCTGCGGGACCTGTCTAGTTGTATTCACCCGAAGCAGCATCGATAAGAACGGCCATTAATAATCCAACTTGTATATAAGCGACTTTGCCATGTCTAGATAGCTTCAGGCGCATTATCGTTCCTAATGCCACTGTTTACTAATCTTACTCTCCAATTTAGCATTAATAGACGAGCTTTCTAGCATATTTAAATATGCAATCTGAAATAGTAATTAAGGGGAGGTAAAACAGCAATCTGAAATGCAGCAAACTTACTAGAAATAAATTAAATATCTCTTAATAAAATATTTCTCATATTCTTTGCCTCTTTTAATTACATTTAATTGTTTAGTACCATCTAGTCAGTGGCTTGCTTTATTGCTACGCCCATCATTCGCTGATACTTTAAATTTCAAAAATTGCCTTCCAGTTTTCTGATTATTGCCAGAAGAACGATTAGAACTGCGATTCATTTTCGAACTTGTACTTTAACATCGTTGCCATACATGGACAAATAACTTCATGGGTATTATCATTTTCGGAGCGCTGTTTATTTATACCGAAGCCTTCCAGACTTTCCACCCTTCGTTTTTCATTTATCTAAAACTTCCGGTCTGGGAAAGTTTGAAACGGTGCGGTCCCGTCGATTCCGAGCTTATTCTAAATTTCCTCTTTGTTCGGGTCGCCCTTAAATTCTGTTTTGTTTTGAAAAGGACGGTCGGTAAATTGGGTTAAAATAGATCTTATTTGTTGGGACGATTAGATGAATGGAAAACCAATAAGAGTTTATTTGGAAGAAATATAGTGTTTTTTTTTGGATATTTAGTTCGTGCATGTGCTTTAATATATCTTGAAGGAATTCACTTTATACAGCGAATACGACTTAAAAAGGATACCCAAAACTAAGTTCTCAGGAGGCTAATTCTAGAGACATTTTCGAGTGGGTAGAGTAACAAGTACCGACAGACCATGTCCTATTTTAGTCAAATTTCTACATAATCTGAAACGTAATGAGGTTTTTATCGAAAAAAAAAACCTTGAATAATTCTGGTGTTGCTGTTTTCGAAGACTTGACCAAGGGTAGATATGATCTACTTTTGGCGGCTAAGGGGAAGTATGGGAGGGTTGCTGTCTGGTCTGCAGGTGGAAAGATCTTTAGATGGGACGCGAGTGTAGACAAAAAAATTGTTATTAGTCCAAATGATGCCTTTCCTTAAATTTTTCTCAGCGAATTTAGATTAATTATAGGTACATTAGTGTCAAGCTTTTGTGAGATGTTTATTTGCCCACATCTTTATCAAAATGATAGAACTTTAAATTTAAATTTAAATTTAATCGTAGTATGTTTTTAACTAAATTTTGCTTGGTTAGATTCTGGTGATTGTTTTTATTAGAATGCTTTGGGTAAATAAGGGTCACTCTACAGTTATAACGTTTTTTGCGTTTAATAATATTATTCAGTATCTGTAAACCTTCTGGCAGCGCAGGGCATAGATTCTTCGTTTTTTATTTAAGTATCTGGAAACCTTATGGTTTTGCACGGTATCATTTTTACCTGTATTTTGCGGTCGTTTAGAGCTTAAAATTTCTTCCATTATTTATAATAAATTTTAATGTTAGATCTCTGCTTTCACGATTCGACCTTTTTTTATCTAGTTGGCGAGGGACCTTTTGATGTCGTGGGATTGTCGGAGACATGGGTACGACCGGATTTTGATAGTAAGGAGGTGCACATAGACACTTATAATCTAGTTCGCAAAGATCGAGAGGGACATGGTGGTGGAGTGGTATTTTACATTAAAGATTCTCTTAAATTCCCTGATGTAGATATTGGTGAGCCTCACCCGCCTCTAGAGCAGCTGTGGAGGATTACTGTCAAAATAGAAGGAAAAAAAACTGTTTGGGGAGTTTATATAGGCCACGCAGTGCTAATCGCTCTTTGTGTATGGAAGATCTGGAAAGCGCGATTGTGAGTATTTTGCCTGAATTCGATTACATGATTTTTGGGGGCGATCTTAACGCCGACCTATTAATAAATAATAACAACTCTAATTTGTTTCAAAATGTTTTAAATAAATATGGTTTACAGCAATGTGTTGTTAAACCAACTCGGACCACAAACTTTACCAAACACATTAGACGTAATTGTGTGCTCTGCTCTGAATTTTGTTAATAATATTACTGTTTTAAAACAAGATAATTTTTCGGATCATTGCTTGATTTCGAGCACTCTTAATATATGCAGGGCCAAGCAGCAGCCAATTTATCAACCCTATAGGGATCTGGTTTCGAATATTCAGATTTCATGTTGGACTTTAATAAGATTAATTGGAATCATTTTTATAGCCTCACTGATATGGATGGCATGCTGGCCCTTTTTACAATAACGTCTATGCTCTCTTCGATTTTCATACGCCTCTTAAACCATCTAAAATAACTAAAGCGCCTGCACCATGGCTTACACCTACGTTAAAAATTATGATAAATTAGAGGAGAAAGGCTTTATCCAGATATAGGAATAGCATATTGACGTAAGTCAGGGAGTTTAAATAAGTAAAATAAGATGCTATACAAAGTCAGCATAATTTTTATAGGTAAACACGTAAAACTGAGTCAGATAAAATGCTATTAATATTAAAAATATTTAGTATTATTTGCATAGACAGGACCGTATTTAAGTGATAAAATGTTAGATGTCCAGCTAAACTAATCAAAATGATTTAATTTATAGGATATAATTAATCAACATTTGTAAATATAATAATTGTAGAAATAAGTTGAGTAAACAACAATATTGGTAATATGGGAGAACTATTACTCCTTATACATAAATAGGCTAGATAAGGTTTTATATTATGAATACAGCAATAAGAATTATGGAACTATGGTTAATAATATAAAGACAGGACCGTCTTTTGAAAGTTATAGATAACTAATGTATATGATTGATATGATTCTAAAAATGAATAAATTCTACCAATTATTTTGTTATTTCGAAAATCTAGAATTAGAGTTGTAATAGTATTAAGAAAATTTATAAAAATATGTTTTTTTAGTTGCGTGTATATACCCAGCACCAGTGGATGCCCGTACTAGTCTCTCCAGCAGACTCTCACGTGTGATACACTCACAGTCTAAGGCATCTCAAACATTGCTAAGACATAAACTTCATTGGAGGCTAGAGGGAGTTATAGAGGATCAGCCTGGATCTAGAAAGTAACAAATCCACTGATGACATTTTGTATTGTATAGCTATAATGTGATGTTGTAATATGCGACAGGTTTATTCGATTTGAGGTTTTTTCTTTTAAAGCAATAGAGGTCGTGTTAACATTGGGGACCAGCGTTTAGAGGGCAGGGAAACGTGTGAACTACTGAAATGCATAAACTACTAAATAAATATCAACCTGTCCTAAGTTTGAACTTTAACTTGAAAATTATTATATAAACATTAAAGGCAAACTATAAACAACTAGAGCAGGCAACGCGAGCGATTATCAACCTTAAACATGCAACGCTCAGCAGATTTTATGATATAAATACGCTAGCGAACCTTCAGTTTGTTAGACTCTGTGTCTCACCTAAAAGACCGCTCCTGGACAGTACACATTGTACGCTTTGGGTTCTATCCTATCATAAGTTCCTCACCTTAATCTAAGTTCCGCTTTGAGCACATGTTCGTGAACTCGGAGGTTTCCTATTCACAGTAGTACAAGTCGAATCTACGAGAGATTTGTTAAAATTTTGAGAAAGAGAATTTTCAAAGTAGAAGCCAGTAGTTCAAGTGCAAACTTTAAGTGAAACTTTAAGTGAAAAACTAACTAAAAATGAAACACAACTCAAACTCTTAAAAAAAACTATATTTATAAAACAGTGAACAAAGATCTATAAAAAATTCATAAATATACCTCAATCGAGATACTATACGCGCCTTAGTAATCGGGTTTAATACAATCCTATGAAGTTTCTCACCAAAAGCCAAGCTTGCGTCTCAATATACATAATTAGTTTTTAATTTCATTCCAAGCTGTTAGCCCAAATTTTTATTCTGTTTTCGTTGGTATACTAATAACTTTTCGCATGATCCACAGTGCGTATAGTATTTTATCCATTAGTGCGTAAAGTAACCTCTCTTAAACATCGGCACCGAGCATTAACAATAATAGACTAGAAGGTTCACTCTAAGCTCCGCCCCCAGTATTTCCCATCTTACTCCGTCGTGGAACCTGATGAAGTGCTGGTTAACCGCTCAGGTCTCGTGCCACGTCTCACCCCGTCTGGCGTCTCGCCTTTGTAAGCGCTACATTAAAAGTGCCGACTGAGAGTGGACTCTTGTTAATGTTCGGTGACATTAGTGTATAAATTAAGTCTCGTCAATGCTAGTCAGGCAAATATGAAACTTCAAAATCTACTTTTTAGGTACCAGTGCCTAAAAAAAGTAGAGTAAGAAATGTAAGGTAAATTGTTTTAATTTTTATTTTCATTTTCATTATTTATTTCTTGGTAGCAGAAAAATATTGTATGTGACTTACCCGTAAAAAAAAAACCTATTTTTATCTATGTGATTGTCACACTCAGCTGCGGCTGTGACAAGATTTGACATTCGCTAAAGTGGGTAAATTACCGCACTTATTGCGTAAATTACTATTTTCGCAGCAGTTCACGCAAGTTCTACTTTACGTGCTCAAAATTGATAGATGCAATTGTAGTTTAGACACGATCGTATAAAATTTATATTTTGTTTTCTTCTACTTGAAATGTGATCTGTAAAGCTGATTATTAAAGGCCTATATTTATAAAGTTAAAACCTTCGTCTTAGATTCTGTTTGCACCGGTCCGATAAAACTTGTTATATCGTTGTTTACAGATGTAATGGTCTTTTATAGCTAACAAACTAACGGTTTTCTACTTTTTCACACAATTTTGCTTTTAGCTAGAGTGTTCACAGCAAGGTAAACTGTAATCTAAAGTTTAACTTTGACTAGATCGGTTTATTCCATTAAACGCTCAGGAATTATGCAGTACACAGCATAAAAGTTGTGGAATTGTTAAATAGTTTGGTCAGACCTGTTTTTGAAATAATCCTTTTGTTGATTACGTATAAATGTAACTTTTTTACTTGAATTCCTAAAATATCAATTCGAGATTTCACATTTAGACAGAGGTCATTATTTACGTGACTTCTAAATTAGCACTTTGATTTATTCAAATTTTATTACAGCATTTCCATTCTCTAACCATTCATTGGCGTAAAACACATATTCGTCATATTCTCCCCCGTGGAAAAATATTATCTGTCCATAACTCTCTGACTGCCCTTATGAGAAGAATATTTACTAAATAGTCTAATAGATTGATGGAGTCCAAATATCGAATGCCACTAAATTAATAGAAGGATTTAAGTGGCAACAATGCACTCTGTTCAGCTTAAATATCCAACAATATTTAAAATTGGATTCCACTTTGGCCATCTTTTTGTTCCCACTCCGAGCAAAACGGCAAAGCACGTTAAATAAAATAGTAAATCGGTTCCAAAGAGTACAAAAATTACACATGAAAATCGCAAACCCACGAATTGGTTCAAGTATTAAAGCTTGTGATGTGACGTTTGGTAACTTCGACTTCTTTGTCTGTGGAACTCACTCCCAGGACATCTCTTTCCCTCAAATTACAACTTACACCCATTCAAGAACCATGTCAATCAACATCTTCCCGCACACACCGCTCATCAAGTGCCATGGAATCTCACATTAGTATGTGTGTCACTGCCGTAAACAAAATAATAATTAGGTGCCGAATTGGTTATAGTTCTCTGTAGTACATGAAACATAATGATAATTCTAGATGATAAAACAGCATAATCTTTGTAACGGTCAAAAAATTAGCGTATACTTACATACTAATTAAAGATAAAAATTCCCCTAACATTCTACTATTACAATTTCACCCACCATTTTGCTATTCAACAATTTTTTTCGTTCACCATTTACTATTCTATTAAACTCACTGTTATGGAATTTGTCTAAATATTGACTAAATCTCAAAATACATATATGAGAATGATGTGAGAATTAGTTACGATGCAATCTAGTCATTTTAATTCTCGTTTCGTTGCATTATTTTGACAGTCTCTTTTCGACAATATCCATCTACTTTAGTGTTCTTCCGAAAAGTAAAAAGGACTCACACCTGTGTTTGTCTTAAATAGAAGTAAATATTTAGTATCAAGTGGGTTTGAAGAGATTCAACTGCATTTTTTTTTCGAGAATATGCTTGTCAACAATGTGACCTTCGCTTGTGAACTTAATTAATTAAATGGCATCACAATTCCTTATTTTAATAAAATACACATATTTTCTAGGTGTAGTGGACTGTACTCCCAATGCATTCCATGTCTTATTTCTGGGAAAACTAGATTCCATTGAGCAAATTCCTAGACGATTTATCCTTGCTCTTTTTTTTTGCTGGATTAGCGTTCCGCAACGTTAATTTTGTAACTCAAACTGCCTTTTTTATTTTCTTGAATTTATTTCAATTCCCTTGAAGAAACGTGGCTCATTAGAACTTTTAAAGTATAAAAGGGGATGAAATGAATCATGAAATCAAACTCTCGATGTGTCGGTTTGGAAAAATTTGCCTTACCTATCTTATCGTAAAATTGCTGCCACATGGTGGGAGTTAGTTGCAGCCATGTTCCATCATCTATTACTTTTTTGGCTCTAAATTGGTTTTCTATAATATCGCATTCAATTTTATTAATTTCTTTGCACGGCTTGAAATATCGGGAATTGAATTATCATCTGGACTTGACAGTTCTATTACGATGTTATCGGTCTATGATTTATAAGCATTTTGTTTTTGAGACCGCTTGCTGTGGATTAACATGAAAGGTGGCAGGCACGGTATCGGACATGCTTACGTACTTAAATAAGGAAAAAATCACAGAATATGAGTAGCCTGGAACTCAGATTAGGGAACAGGTTATTTGGAAAACATGGATGGGATTTTTAGTAGCCTTGCCAAATGTGCTACCGCGAGTTGGGCGGAGCTTTGGTGCGTGTTAGTCTGTACAGCATCTAATTCAGAAGCCTTGCTATCAAGGTGAAAAGTAGCCAAAGTACCGATTTTCAACTGTTTATAGTTGTGAAACTACTAACTCTAGAGGTATAACACCATATTTCAAATATGCTTAGAGCTTGAAGTAAAATCCAAATAATAAACTATAGGATGTTTCATTAAAAAACTATTACCTTTGTTTGACCACCCTGTAAATAAAAAAGTAATGACATAAAAATTAGGAAGTTATATTGGTAATATTACTAGGAACAACTTTTGTATTTAATTTTTTTCTGTACGTTTCGTTTCCTTCCGGGCGTTATCTTGAGAGCTACTCACTAGTTTAGCAGATCGTCCTGTGAAATCTGATAAGCAATAGTTATTTGTTTTACTAGGCAGCAAAGTAGTAGATTGACTGCCGCGGCTGATAGTTCATAGCCGAGCGTAGCGAGGCTAGGAATTCAGCTAAGGCAGTCAATCTACTTTGCTGCCGAGTTGAACATATGATTTTTTCTCCGATTGTTTATAATGATATATGTATATTGTATATTTGCAAATCATTCCAATTCCCACAATCTTTTTATTTTTCCTGTAGTTATAAATTAAGACAAAATTTGATAGACATCGTAATTGTTGGAACGGTTGGTTGCTATGGAAATGTATATATCCATAATATCCATAGTTTCAAACTTGTTTTTGCTATTATTATTTTTTTGTGAATAACATAGATTATTTTTCTCTTAAGGCAAGTCCAAAGCTTTTTTCTTATACGAACTGACCTTTCATACAACGCTTTAGATTGTAATATACACAATTTCAGGGGGTGTTTTTAACAGGTTATAGCTAGAACATTGCGTTGGTATTACGTCGCAGTATATTCAAGAAGTGCGAACGTTTCGTGCAGTTTAAAAACTAATTATTTGCGGTTTATTTTCCATTAGTTCCACTTCAGGTTCTCTGATAATCGATTTATTTATTTAAGATTTTTTTGTTTACTTTTCTCGTCCTATTTTCAGTAACCAAACTTGTTACTTAACAAGCTTTAGTTCAAATTGTCAGCTTCATGGCTAACTGATATGTTTATTTACCGTCCATTTGATCAGTCAATGTCTTTGTTAACTGGCCTATTTATTTACCATCCGTTTTTATTTATTTTATTTACAGTACTACAGGTGTTTATTAGTAATTATACTCGTTGCATGACAAGTGACGTATCTGGCGTAACACGTTAGTTTAACGTTTTCTGTTTTAATTAGTTTATCCCTGTATTAGTTTCGGTTAGTGTTTGATACGTCAGCGGTAGACTTATTTATTAATTTAAAAATACATATCACAGGTATTACTTCAAGTGAAGTATATTATTTAAGAAAAATATTTAGGTACCACATGTAATTAATTTAATTACTCTTCTCAATAGCTTTTCTTAGATTTAGTCGTTGCTGTCTGCGATAATTTTAAACAACATAGAGTACCGTGATCTAGTTTGGGCAAAGTCTACAGGTTTGTGTAGCATAATTAATTTTCTTCATATCATGTTTAGTATTTTTAAAGTAAGTTTGAACTGCAAAAAACCTCTAGTCGGCGCATATCAAAGATATCTAGTACATAGGCGTTACAGTTTTTTAAAACTTTTTAATATATTATTTTTTTAAATATAAAATTACAAGCAAAAGTGGATTTTTAACAAAATTAGGTTTATCAACTGTCTGAAATCCTCATTATAAGAAAATATGCCTACCATTTTTGTCAGCATATGCAGCGTACAAATAAGACAAGTTATTGGTATTCTACAATATTTTATAAACTATGTTATGTTTCAAAACATATACAGGATGTTAAAATTTGTAGACAATCTTAAAAAATGTATACGCGATTTTCCGAAAACGCTTTAACAGCTTCTGAGCTTTTATTATATACAGCGGTACCTACCGTCCCTATATCCAGAAATTTTGATGTGCATGTACAGGATGTTGCGTAAGTTAAAGGGAGGCTGACATCTACAAAATGTATAATTCGAAGTTAACATACCATTCATACAATTTTTTTTAAACACAATAGAATACAAACATTAAGAAATAATTTTATCTTTGCTACCAATACAATATTCAAATAATATAACTGTTGACTATGTAAAACCATCAAAATTAATGTTTATTAAATGGAGTTCAAAGATTCTATAACGATTAGTCTATATTTTTTTAAGATTTACAGAGTAATATACAGATTTATTGTATGGCAAGCTGTTCGTGTCGCCCAGGCACACCAGTTTTTTAAGTTTTATTTTTGACGTGATGGTTTTTCAATTGCCTTTGATTTTAAAATATTAATAACCTTAAAACTATCATTTACGAACAAGCAATAGAAGTTCTAAAAGGTTTTGCATAAGTAAATATTTGCTATTAAATTCTGGATTTCATTTCGAATGTCTTTATATTCGGTAAGATATTCAAATGGTCTTCAAAAAGCCATACTGCCATAAAGATTATTTTTGCATTAATAATATTGTTATGATTTCACTGTTATACACTACTACTCGTCTAATCTCGTAATTACTATTTCTTAAGAATGCCAAATTATATTCTATAATAAACTAGCGTGGTTAAAATATCCGTAGTCTAGAATTTTCTACAATAATTCAGAATGTTCCTCGAACCTTTTAAATAAGACGCAATTTTCAACCAAACTGAATTCTAGAAACGAAACAATGCCAAAGGAAGACGGGCGTTCCAGAGGCATTTTCTTAAATAATATGAGCTTTCCATTTCGGCCGCATTGCCCAATTTACACTCTTTCAATAAAGCGGCTGTCGGTCGACCTTGCCGATTTGTTTTTTTTTCTTCTGAAAATAGAACAAGGGTCAAGACCGCTTTAAGAAAAGCGATTTCTTTTACAAAAATCGAGCGGTAGTGCATGATCGTGCGTCAGCGGCATTGTTTTGGGCGGGTTTTTGCTTTCATTATTTTATGTCGTATGTTTGCCGGCCATACTTGCAAAAAGATGGTCGTTATTTTTTATGCACAACACGTGTGCTGAAAGTCTGCTACTATAACAAAGGGTTAAATTTGTTATTGGCATTTTATTTAACCGAATCGATGCTAGTAGTTTGGGTTTCAGAACGCGACACAACAATTATGTAACGATTCATGGATAAAAATTATTATAATCGATCATCCGGGCATTATTTGGGTCTACGCTACTGCATATTCCGCTACAGTATACTGTACTAGCACCACTGCAAGATGAAAACCACAGGAATTAAAAGCTTTTGTTCTTGTGACGGAAACTAACGGAAATAATATGTCCACGTTGATTCTACAACGAATGCGAGCGAGTGCGATTATATACGGTCTGACACGGCAAAACGGAGACGAAAACTATAACATTGTTGCAGTGGCCACTCAAACGGGATATCTCTCTCAGCGTTATAGAGAAATCTGTGAATTTAATAATATATAAGGGGCGATAACTATTACAACCTGTTATTAGCTTGAATCTGAAGTATTGGTATGATCATATCCAATATATCGCCCACTATAAATTGACTTTAAAAACTCTATAAGTAATTTTCTAAAACTTTTGTTGCCAAGCCAACCGTTTTTTAGTAATAAACCCTTCTTTTTGTACATATATTTTTCTGTTTCATTTGTCATCTTTTAATATTAGTGTTGCAAAAGTAAAATTTAGTAAGTATAATTGTTTTGAATTAATTGGGCTTAATAATTGAATCATTTTGATACTTTTTTATTTTGAATAGAGATATATTATTGATATTTCCTTTGTTGCAAATCATAAGCCAAAAGGAGTTCCAAATTACAACTTCAGGATTTTTTCGTGCCATCTATAAGTCGGTGATGCATTTAAATAAATCCAACCTTCCTGCTCTCCGGTACTTGAACTAGGAGTCTAATTTGCACGCTTATGAGACAGCTCGTTCTAGCCTACGTTTGTTTAATTGCAAATGTTATTAATTTACCTTTAATTACTCTCAGTTTCTTCTAATCTGAGGAGAAAATATATACATAAGTAAAATTAGATGAAAATAAATATTGTATTATATTAAAAAAATATTGATTTTATTTAAACAAATAATATAAGTATGCAAAGAATTGCTAATATCTCAAACAACGTTTTCACACTAAACTAATACTTTATGCCTAAAGTTTAATCAGAATCTTGGGCTCTAAATTTTCTGGGCGAGGCTGAAGATGCCAAAGCAGTGAGGGCCAGATCTGAACCAACAATGAAGTAGTAAAAAATTCAACATAGCGATTGTTCACACCCACACGGAAACTCAAATTTACCTTAAAACGCAAGAGGTGAGAATACTCACAGCACGTCATAAAACCCATTATTTTTATAGCTTCTTTGTTAGTATGGACTAATATTTGAAGCTCCTGGTAATTAGACGCTTATAAAACAAATCTATCTTTTGCTAATCTATTGATGATTTAAGATATTTATTGCGAACAATGGTTTGAACTAGGTTTATGCTATGACAACTTCAATATTGAAATATTCATGAATCGTTCTTTACAGTGACATGGTATTTAATAGTGTGCATTAAATCTATCTTAAATTGTTGTTTCTTTAAATTAAATAAATTCGGATTGGTTACGGTATGTAGCTTCTTCTATAAGTAGGCTTATTTATAATCCAAGTGGCTGCTCTATATCATCTCAATTATTCAAGCTCCTATCGCTCACATTCTACATTTTATGTACTTATCAAGATTACTATCTACTTTAAACCCATTGTTCCGTTTTACACGTCAGGTTTCGTGGCGAATTTGTTAAGCAGCCAGTTTTTCATTGTTTCACAAATGTTCTTTTTTATTGCCTCTTTAGCATAATAGAACATGTATCCCAGG
>MU183528.1:55130-76839 GCA_016904865.1 Pissodes strobi | reverse complement strand
ATTATCCCATGTTAATTTGCTGCATAAATCCCGATATCATATATCATGACCTAATTGAAAATTAATTGCACGTCCGAATATAACTAAGCCATTATATAGCTATCTATAGTTTGTTCAATACTGGTACAATGTTATGTCATAATGATGACACCAGCAAATCCCATAAGAATACACTTGGTGTCATGACGACGTAACATTGAACCTGTATTGAAGAAACTTTACCAGGTAAACCCATTTCAGAATCTCGAACCCCGAATTGGGAAGTCGTGTCGAACCTCACATGAAACCCAGAAAAGATCTCAATTCGACACGAGAAATTCAGAAGATTTTTGTCAGATGGTTCGTCTTCTCAACTAATCAAGCTTATTCCCATTTGCCTGATGCATTTTAGAGTGCTTATCGAAATTACTCTTCTCTAAAACCATTGTTCTATCTCACACGCCTACATTCGCACCGAATTCGTTCCTAACCAGGCAATTTCTCATATTTTCCTAATGGGCTTTCCCGTTGGAAAGGTCCTATATAAAGCTTATCTTGTTCGGTCTGACAGAGTAATTAACTGAAAAGTGAAACAAGGCCTTTAACTCGTCTCGACATTAAGGACATTATATATTTTTCCCTTTCCGGTTAAATGAAAAAGTCATAGCGGAATGCAGTTCCGCCTTTCAAGCAGCAGCGTCTATTCGTAATAAGTCCGGATAAATTATGGATGTTTTGTTTTGTAATATTTGATACACAAGGCTTCGCTTCCGTGACATAACATAACCTTGGTCCTGTTGCGGAATTTTACTTAGACGTTTTCGAGATTGAATGAACCCAATATATGCAAGTAACGCCGCTCATCATTTGCCTGTACAATTGCAAATTTATTTATATTGCTCACTCACAATAACTGAAGGATTAGAACTATGCTCGTGTAATTTCGGGAAAAACTGATATATTGTCAAAGGTATCTTAATTTATTAGATGTATCAAACTTTCTATCAGGTATTGTCGTTTATGGCAACCGTTGATTTAATTGTAACGGTAATAAAATCATACATTAGGAAAATTTTAATTAATTAATTAATTCACGCAGCGAAGCTGAATGCGGCTAATGTCTAAAGACCAAATTATATGCAACCAGAAACCTTAAGAATGTGCGCAATTTTTGGTAGAGAGAATTTTGGATTTCTTGAAATGTAACCACCCTGTTTGCTTATAGGTGTCTCTTGTACTAATTATTAAGCAAAAAAACCTAAAGGTCCAAAAACGTTATCTTCGGCTGGAACCACCTTAAAATTTGGGAAATTAACTTTCTTTCTTAATTTAGCCAATTTTCGTTTTTTTTTTGTAATTTAACCACCTTGTATGCTTAATAAATTGGGTAAGTTGTACTTTTTAGTAAGCCAAAAAAAAAAACTTATCTTCGGCTGCCGAGACCACCTTAAAATTTCAAAAATTAACATAGGTATATATTTTTTTTTATTTAGCGAATTTTCGATTCCTTCAAATTTTACCACCCTGTAGGCATAATAGATGCCTATTATTGTACTCTTAACTAAGCCAAAAAAAGTGAACAACCAAAAACGATATATTCGGCTGCCGAACAATCTTAAACGTAGAACTGTGATACTTGCGAATAACGCAAACACATTTCAGAGAAATGCAAGACGGATGTAACGATGTTTCACAAGCTGTTCCTTCTAGATAGCTTACACAGCCAATAGAGTCCTAAGGCCATACGTTGCTACCAATGAGCCCTCTCAAAACCTTTAAATTTTAACCGAGTTTATAGTTAAAGTGTATGCCGTATGTTGGTTCAAAATAAATGCAATTGGTCTTGTAAGGATGGTGCCAGGTACTTATTTAGCATTATAAGCAGATCTCGTTACCTTTCCGAAGAACGAAAAAAAGTTATAGATTCCGTAATTGACATAAATGGATAATTTAATCACCCAGAAAACCTTTTAATAGCCATGGTAGGGGATGATAGAAAAGATATTCGAGAGTTAGCTTTAAGAAGGATTTTCAAATGCAGATCAACCGCAAAAACCGAGGATGTCAGGATATTTCGAGTAGGTTATTGATTGTCAAGATTATGTAACTGAGAAAATGTTGTTATGAATGAGCCCCCGCTAACAATAGAGATTTCCAACGCAGAATTAAATAACATGATTTCTTTGGTTCTTGATGAAATACCAAGCCGGGCCGAAGCCTCTATGGCAGGTTATGACCCTGAAGAGCGAGACGGTTTTATTAGGGCTTATATTGAATCTAGAGAAATATTGCCACAATTTGATATAAAAAAGTATATTAAGATACTTTAAAAGACCATATTTTTCGCACGATCACGAAATTAGGAAACGACCCGCTTGCGTGCAAGTGGTCTAAATGTCTTTTAAAACGTGTATCTTATACCATTTTTTCTAGTTTGCAGGATTTAGAATGAAAAACAGGAATTTATTCTAATCCCGATCAGCAGTTGTCCGGATCTTCTCATTTTTGACGCTTTTATTAACAGAAATCCCATTGAAAGCGGTGTCGAAATTTTTAGTAGTAGGCCTTGACATTGAACAATTTTGCTAATATTATAGCGACCAGTCAACAAAAGTAATGTCGAAAGAGGCTCTTTTCGACACTCCTTTGCGTATCGAAATAGAATAATTTCTAAAAATAGAAAAATAGTAGTTTACCTAACAAGTGCGGAAAGTGTCACTTTTCCGCACGCGACTGCAGGTGACCGAACGATTCGAAGCAGAGTTCGGTCAAGCAGTCGAGTGCGGAAAACACACTTTCTGCAAGTGTTAGGTGTAATAATTTTTCTACAAGCGTATAGCAATAAAAAAAAACGAATCCAAACTAATTCAGTCTAGCACAAACTAACACTCAAACAAAAAAACTGAGAAATTAGAAACCAAATTAAAGATTTTATTAACGAAGTGAACAAATTATTTTGTAATATTTATTGTAAAATTGCAACTACTTGCATTTTGAGTGCATATAGATGATGCCATCAATGTCGTATCCTGCTTACTTGCTACTTCCATATCGTCATTTTTTGGAGTTGCTGGATGCTTGCTTGCAAATGGAATTGGAACATTCACCGTAGCTGTATGATGTGAAATATTGGGTGCTGGTAGGTTTGCTTCTGGTAAGATTTGCACCCGAATCAGCTAATATGGTCAGATGACCTTCGGAAGCAATGTCCCGTGTATAATTCCGGATTAGCCAATCTTAAATAGACTGCTATTTCAGATGGCATCTTGCCAAACATATTTATTCCAGCAGCCTGTCGTGTACATTTTCCTATCTTGTAATTCAAAATTAATCTTATATGGGGGATATCTGGTGGACGTAAGTTTGCATGTTTTCTGTATAAGGTAATATATTCCCCACTTCCTGCCTATTTGGAGATTACAAAACTTCTGCTAGTATGGTTCTTGGAATCGGGTATTTTAATAACTATAAAGGTATCTTTGTCGTCTATGTTGTCAGTTGTTATATTCGTCAATTCCTCGCGGCAGTATGCACCAGCTAGGCCAAAAACAGTGACAACTTTTACCAACAAATATAAATCATTTGGTGCTTTTTTAAATTTGGTGATATATCACATTAGCGTCACACGAATTATACTAATCGCTAGTGCACATAATTATTTGACAATATCTTAAATAAAAATTGCGGATCATGTATTTGTTTTTTAAATATTTGTGTTCAATGTTGGTGCTATTTCTCGTCGCGCCGCAGCTGATTTTGTTTTTCGTGTAGGAATTTGCTTATCTAAAAGTTAATAAGAACTTAACACTTTGTTCGACACAAATAATGTAACATTGTTTGTTTATTATTTTAAGCCAATTCGTTGCAATACCTACCTCAAACAATTTGGAGATCGTAAAAGTCAATTAATGTATATTGTAATTCATTTATCTAATTGTGTTATATTGTGTTACGGTATATACTTTTTGTTTTCTTTGTCCTTCGAGGGGATTTCGTGTTTTTTTAAGTGTCAGGCGTATATGATTTTGACAGTTAGATAGGTTCGATCGAATCGACGTTCCCAGGTAAGGGTTTCCTGCAGAATTTTAAGGCGTATTTACTTGCTGCTTGGCGAATATGGTTTAGAGGAGATGTTTGATTAACCGAGCTATGACGTTAGGTGCTCCATCATGTGCTTGGGTTCGTTATTTAAACTAAGTTAAGTTGGCAACAATGTTTCGGAGGTGACGGTGTTGAAAGTCGTTCCGTGAGAGATCTGGGCTTTCCTTTTACGCCGAAGACAAGGCGGGTCTAGAAGCCTGCCTCCTTTGTAGAGCCTTTTTCTTTTAGGGGCCTCATGGACTGGTTGAAAGAATTAGGGTCATTACGTTATGGTATTTGTGTTACGTTAATGTATTTTGACCCTAACCAGTGTCAGTGTTATGGAGGCTGCCTACAAAAATTTTGTTAAGCTATGAGAAACCCACCTCCACGTTATAAGTCACAAAATCATCATGCTGTCTTCAGTGTTTTTAGGGTCCTCTCTACGGGTACCGCTTTAGCACACACATATCGCATTCCATTAATTGCGATATCTATTTTAGCGTGTTTTGGGTGAAAGCCACCACTTGCGTGTTATGATCTTATTGCTTATCATCGGCTGGATGTTGTGTACCAATGTTTAGAAAGTCAGGTTATGATTTGAAAAGATTTGGAGATGCATGGATCGTATTTATATACTAATACTGATATTAATTTGGAGATTATTTTAAGATTAGAAATACCAACTTCATGATTTGTAAGTAATATCATTTACTTATTAATGTAAGGCTGGATTGGCAAATTTAGGTTTTCTACAGATTGAATGATTAGTCACTGGCTGCCGCGCCGCGCCGTTCGCATCTATTGGTAAGTTTGCTAAATGGATTTAGGAAATGTTACCATAATTCGTCTCGTAGATTGACAATGAAAGGCGTGAGTCTTTTGTTAAATTTTGATCTCGTGTAATACGGAAAAATCTTTCCGGACACTATTTGTGCTTTAAAACACTTTGAATAAAATTGTCCTAACCCGAAATATATTTGATATATACCAGTTGATATACCAGTTTGGATACAACTTCAGTTATACCCAGATCTTCTTCTTATCACGCCCTCTCCTCACGAAGGTTGGCGATTCATATGGGTAACATTGTTCTGGATACAGCAGCTCTAAATATCTAAGTCGAAGTGCACCCGAACCATATTCTAAGGTCCTTCAACCAGGAGTTCTGACGTCTTCCAACAGATCTTCTTTCATGAATCTTTCCTTCAATTATCAGCGTCAGTAATTCGTATTTTTCGCCTCTCATGATATGGCCTATGTATCTTGTTTTTCTCTTTTTAATGATGGTTTATAATCCAGTCGGATTATGCAACGTCTCCGCAATTTAAGGTGATACTCTATGTTACATAAATAGTTATTGACTTCTAAGATATTAAATGAAAAATAGTAGTTCCAATATATTGATAAAAACTGCAATTGCCCTTAACACTGCCAACGTATGCACAAGAAAAAAGTAAAATGCGTAAATAATCGTTTCCTCAATCACCAAATAAAAAAAAGTAGCAGGCTGTGAAAACAAAATTGGAAACAATACGTCAAAGAATTTAAACTTTTTAGTTTTATGTCAATCTCATTTAGTTGCCACTTTCGTGTTTTCTTGTTCATATTTTTATTGTTGTTCGTGTTGCGTTAATTTAATTTTTCCAAAATGTATACAAACGAAGAATTATTAGACATAGCTGGTGTTTATTTTGAATCCATGAGAAATGCTACAATTGCTACCCGGGTTTATGCGCAGCAATACCCTGAGCGACGTCACCCTAGTAGAAAAGTCTTTCTTCGAGTCAAGAACCATTTGCGGACAACTGGAAACGTTAATTTTCCTGTATACCGCAGACAACGCAGAGGACGCACGGAACAGAATGTCGTTAATGTGCTACCTTACGTCGAGTTTGATCATTGGGCAAGACCTGGGAGTAACTCGAACTACTGTTCAAAACATCCTCAAAGAACACAAGTAAGCAACAACATGAATGAATCAAAAGATTGTAATTCCACAAAGGTCTATTCAATGACTTTTTCCCATCCTATCTTTCTAATCTTGATGCATCAGATGCTTCCCTTGTTTCAGATTGCATCCTTATCACTTAATCCTACATCAAGCATTGACTGCTGCAGATTTCGATCGAAGACTGGATTATTGTCACTGGATTTTGGGAATGATAACGGAAAATCGGCAAGTTCTCTCGCATATATTGTGGACTGATGAGGCCACCTTCCATAGCAATGGGGGAATGAATCTCTATAACACCAACTACTGGTCGAGAACAAATCCGCGTTGGATGCGAGAAATCCAGCACCGAGGTCAAGGAAGACATGATTGCAAGAATAAGGCACACCATGCAAACTATTTTAGTTGCCGAGCTAGAGACCTTAGTTTGGATTACTCGAGATAAAATTCAAAACTGCATCGAAAATGATGGACGGCATTTTAAACATTTAGGGCGAAATTAATTAAAGTGGAAATTAATCTTTTTTGTTTTTTAAATTATTTTTCATTTAATGCCTTAGAAGTCAATAACTATTTATGTATCTTATCATCGAGTATCTCCTTAAATTGCGGAGACGTTGCATAATCCTACCTAATAATAATTTTAATGATATCTCCGGTTAGAAAAAAGATAGAAAGTTACGGTTTGCATAGAATTTTAGTGAATTTCGTCCTCTATTCAACAATGTAAGAAGAGACATAGCCTACTATTTGAAATTTTCATAAAAATCCGCAATACCTGTTGCAATGATATACAGCGCCCTCTACTGATAACGCCGAAATCTATTCGTATAATTTTTATGCAGCACATTATTAGGCAATAAAAGCTCTTTTCAACCAGACCTAGTTTGTTCAAATTCTGTTGACTTATATACCGGAGTTATGGCCATTTAAATGAAAACATGTTTGACGTTTCCCCACCACTATATTTTATGAGCTAAATACTTTAAATAAAAAAAGTCAAAAATTTTCTACTTTTTACGATGGTATTATTCATAATATATCTTTACATTCATATTTTTGGAGAAAAGGCCCCTTTTTGATTTACCATTCCAGTTGCGCCCTCTAGCGGCCATCCTACAAAGTTGAAAATAATTTCCAGCGATTTCCCTTGGCCGATTTACTCCACAATATTTTTTTCTCCAAGTTATATGACTATCGGTTACCGAGTTATTGCCGACGGCCATCCTTAGTTGGCCACCCGGTACAGTCTGTTCTTGTCATTTTGATTAATGGACGACGACGCACGGGGGGATTCTTAGCACCCTCTCCTCACTTAAAAGGTGCCCCGGACTGAGGGCCGTTACTCTGTTTTCTTCAGCCATTAAGATTGTTTGAAAACGATAGTGCAGTAAGAGTTCCGTTTCTTTTCTGCACCGTAGTGTGGAGACCATTCTGCTACTATAGCTCCGCTCTCCAGTTTTCAGTATTCTGCCACTTCGAAGTCGTTCTCCTCGTGCCAGGAAACTACTGTCTTTCATCAGTGCTGGATTTTCGTCCGCCCCGACTGTTTGATTTCGTCGGTATCACCCATATCTGGGAAGCGTTCCTCTATACGCCACCCGGGGAGGCGCCTGATGGGGTATCCAGCAAACCCACACGGGAAATCCACATCACGAACTTGTATTCTTATTAAACTAAAATATGATTTTTCCTAAAATATCGATGACGTTAAAAATATCAAGCATGTCTCGAGGTAGGACATGACTCCTCAAAATGTGTTTTAACACATGTGTCGGTTCAATAACTCATAAATAATTTTTCTGAATCTTTTTGGTTCTTAAAAGTCAGTGAATTATTTTTCAATTTGCAATGTTTTATGACTGAATAAAATTTCACTCTGAACTTTTCAGTTCTTAAATAGCATATTTTTGAAAGTAGTGATATTTATAGTTTCATATGGAAGTCATGCAAAAAAACTTTTATATTTTATGCATTTTATGATAACTGTTTCATAATAGCATCCATTTAATGTTGTTTTACTCCATAACGGCATAATAATGGAGAAATTACAACATATGAACATTCCCGGGGTTTAAATGATAAAGTAGTTTTACGCTTTCAACTATTCCGAGGAGTTATTATTCCTTTATTTGGCTTATATAGTCGTAACGAGTTAGCGATATAATTGTTAATTAAAATGAACAATAAACCTATATAACAGAGCTATGCTTACTGGATAATAGTACGTTATTATTTCGAGCATATAGAAAGCAAAATATATTTTTTTTATTAAAATTCTGCATTATATAAGGTGAATTTATAGATATTTGACACACAGCAATTTGTAATACTAAAATAATATTTTTGTTTCAGCTTACTTTTGGCATATAACAGATATACACTACGATGGACATTTTAATTCGTATCCAGACATACGGAAAGGTAAGGGCAGAAAATATGTATAATGTATATGTAAATATTTGATAAAGCTAATAACATATTATTTAAAACTTTCTGTTATTTTCCAATCAAAAACTTAACTAAAATGGCTCGCCCGCAATAATAATAGTGGATCAAGCTAGTTAGAGTAAATAGTATTACAATAATATGGAAAAAGTTTTACTTATTGGTTCCGCTCAGGAATATTTATCGGCAGTAAGTCTAAATTATTAATCTCAAAATTACCACGCATAAACTATGTAAATCAGTATGCTATGATTATAGTTGCCATTGAAGTTGCTATAAATATGTGTGACTTTCATGATCTGTATTTATATACAAATCTAATAATGCCAAAGCTCTAAGAATTTGCAATTTTTCAGTTTTAAAAGTAGGGCGATATGACATAACCACAGATTACCTAGAACAGATGCGAATGCTTTGATGTTTTTCCTATACTGCATTTTCGTGGCCTTGGTAGCTTGCTACTTCTCGCTCGAGGCTCGAGCCGTAGGGTTGAGAAGTTTGTTGCACGAGTGACATAGTTTAACCACAGTTTATTCAATACCATCTTTGGACTCTGGTTTAACCGGCCGTAAATTGTGATGAAGATGTTTTGCCTCATCGATTTTGATTTGTATAAAACAATTCTAAATATGACTATGAAATTAGATTGTTTAAAGTCTATTAAAGCATGTGGATAACGTATATGTCGAGGTTTAAATGTTTCAAAAACATCTGCGTCTTTTACATGCATTAATGGCTACTACGAAGATCACTTTTTCTAGTTATTTGTTCAAAATAAAATCAGTGAGATAATTTTTTGAAGCTTTTGTATTGAAGGTTGTGAAAACGAAAGTCAACTTTAGCCATATAAAATTTTTATTCACTAAGAAACTAAAGATGGGATAAAATATTAATTTGCCTAGGGGTTTTTCCTTTTTTACAACTTTTAAGGTCTCTGTTTGCATATTTTATTGTGTAAAATAGTCTTAACCAAATAAATAATTTAATTACATAAAATAAGGGGAAGCCCGAACGTGGATGTTTGAAGGGTATAGGCTTAATTTTTTTTGCAAAAAAGTTACAAATCATTTTTCTAGTTTAAAAACAAAATAGATGAATCCTTTGTTGGGTGACTTTAATTTTTGAAAATAATTGTTTTCAGAGTCGTATGCTTTGTAATGCATGAAGAAGAATGACTTGTCAAAAAGTTTCTACTGCATTAGAAAATTGAAGACAAGGGTGGCATGCATGAATTTCTAAACCCTTTTCCAAGAGATAACCACACAAGCATTTTGAAGTGTTATATTTTCACGTCGATAAACATAATCTGGCAGAATAATAGCTGCTTCTAAATGTTGAGTATTTCCGTAATTTTCATCTAAAATCGGATTGGTGTATCGTAGTTGGAATAGGAGAACGTCTAAATTGTCCCCACGATTCATATGATTTGAATGCAAAAAGTTTTGGCAAAATAGTTTCCTATATGCTCTTTCAAACTGTATCGGAGTAGGGTTTACACAATTCCCACTTTGTTGTCGAATACTCCCAAAAGAGTTCTCTAAATAGCCTTGAAAATTATACAGTAAATAAACGAATAAAACCAGGACGAAAACTATCAAAATATGTAATAATTATTGTCTAGGACGCTTAGCATCGCATAAGCATATAGCCACGTACTAGATTAGAGCGGACGCGGCGCGGCGCGCCGATCTAGCTCGAGTACACATAGAGCGCCTAACTATCCCTTTGAGGTCGGAATAATTTTTTAGTAAAAATTAGATTTGCTGCTGCATGAAGCACATCTTCTGAGCATATCAATATGCTGCGGCATCTATGCACATGAATCGTACCTAATTTCGTAGGGCACAGTCCGCTTGAAATGATTTACTGTACCAGTTGATGAACGACCGCTTTTGGTACTTATTTTTTTTCTGCTAAAATCAATCCTGGCGCCACAGAAAATTGAAACTGTTTTAAATCTAACTCATCATTTGAATTAGGACTTCTCTTCTTGAATAAGACAAATGCATTTACGACAGATGCCAATAAAATAAAAAAATATTCGGTGCCACCATTTTTTAGATTTCCTATCAACTTCGTACAACGTTTTCAGCATGTCCATTTTGTCATCATATCCCATGTGTTCATTATATTTCCTAACTAGTGCGGGGCAAGCCACTTCCTCATTGTTTCCACCTTTCTTTTCCTAGTTACAGTTTCCATATTGGTGGGAACCAAGTAGTTGCTCAAAAAATATACCGGGCTATTATCCATCCATTTTACGCAAACCAGTCGGTCAGTACTCACTCGCCAATCCGATTCCCCTCTTTTCATCATTTTGTCTCCGGCTAAATCTATAGGTAAGTCCTTCCTGTTCTTTCTTACTGTTCCTCATGCGTATATATTTTCTGATTGTATTTTTTTCTGAAGAAACATGGAGTTGAAAAAGTTGTCAGAATAGACATGGTAACCTTTCCCAACCATTGACCGTGTGAGTCAACAACTACTACGTGTCCTAAATTCTTTTCTACGATTGCTTTGACTTTCCCTGTGTAAATCTGAAATTGACACACGTAGCTGGACTCATCGGCTCGTATCCAAACTTTATATCCCCTTTTTGTGGGTTTGTTTGACATATACTGTTTGAGATAGCTGCGACCTTTGAAGCGAATCATTGACTCGTCTATTGCCTGATTTTTACTAGATTTTAAAGAATTTAGAAAGGTTTCGGAGAGTTTATCTAGTAAAGGTCGCAACTTATATAATTTGTCCAAATTTTGTGAATCTTTGCCTGGCTGCAACGAGTTATCATTTACGTGGACATGTGCTAATCACCAGGTAAATCGATCTCTTGACATTGATGAACTTATATATGAGTCTCCTGGTTCTGGTCGCGACGACAAGTAGTCTTTGTAACTGGGCAATTTCTTTATTCCCATTAATAAATGTATGGCTTTATATACCTTAATTTATTCCAAATTTGCAGGCAGTAATGAATGAACGGACGGTTCCACCAGCCTTTTGCAAGGCATACAGATTTGTTTAAAATACGAGGTTCTTATACTTTTGAGGAAAAATATAAAATCATGTCAGTGGGACTTTCCACATTGAGTTCAACTGCTGGTCCAGAAACTTCATCAAATTGTTTTATATTTTGAAGACAATTATTTGTAGCAGAATTTGTCCACAAAGAGTTTTCTTGAATCTCTTGAGCTCAAATAACAGAAAGAGGTATTTTGTCATCGCTATCCCATTCCAAATTTTCGTTATTATCATTTTCGGGCTCATTGTGATCACCTACAAAAATAGTAGGCATCGTATCAATGTCAAAAAATTTCGGTATTTTCAAGGGCATCAGATTTTTGCCCTTCTTCAATGTCATCATCATCAGTATCCCCTAGTTCACTGACAATGTCATCAGGAAGCTCCTCAATGAGATCAAACAAATTGTCTGAATTCAACTCGACTAATTGTGCATAAATATCGCCCTTATTCGCTACAACAAGAGATAAGTACGTAAGTTCCTAGTGTCTCCACTACAAAGCCACCACATATTTTCCTCAAAAACCATTATTTTAATTTATTTTTATATATTTGCAACATTATAAATCTATAGCAAAACGCCCTAAGTAACAAACGACAAAGAACTTACACGCCATTCGTATAAAATATCATTTTTATTACTATAAACCAATTGCTAGAGAACACCTGTGGAAAGAACGTGCAAACGCACACTTTAATTAGATTAAAATGGCGCCTAACTGCTTCAACGAATTTTTTAGTGCCGGGAGGAGCAACTGCAGCACACGTCATCATAAGTGTGCTCGTCGCGGAGACAGTAGGAACTTGAAAATAAATTTATTTTCAAGTGGCTTCAGCACGGGGACACTACACCGCAAAGGGCTATCTATATAAGTAGGCGCCAGCCTCCTTAGGAACCAGAATCGGTTCCTTTCGCATCTGTTTTAGGTAATCTGTGACACGACAGCTTATAAGTTAAGCCGAAACACCTTCGACGGATTTTCCTTTGTCATCAATACACTTATAAGCTCTACCACTTTGGCTTTTGATACAAAGTGTATGATAAAGGTAATCTGTACTTGCTCATTAATATCGTCTTATCTGGATATCGTAATGGCATGTATGAAAACTGGACCCGTTTGAATATCGGTAAATCTATGCTAGCATCTGATCAATAGTCAGGCGGCTATTGTGATGTTCAAGCAGTAGATATCTCATGAAAAGTTATTTATTTTTAATTAAGAAAACATCGAATTGATATGAGAAGTTACTCTAAATATGCATACAATAGTTAATGGCTTTTTCTATTTGTTTTTCTATTATATAAATAGTTGTGGTGTTTTTGTTAGCGTTGGTATTTCAAATATATACCTGCTGCTATCGACGTCTCATTCAGGTACACGTTTTCATCGCCGGTACGGGCGTCATTCAATATTTTGCCATTCGTTGTATAACTATTTAGTCAACAAATTTTGCGTCTGTTTGTGTCATGAAACGCGAACTTGTTCCTGCCACATTTTGATACATTTCTTATCTCCGTCAGCCAGGCATTAATGTAGATATCAGGCAAAGGTTCGATAATTAACAGATAATGGCTTCGAAATACATTTTGTACACTAAAGAGAAATTTTATTCAAATTTGCTTACATAAAATGATTCTGCAGATATTTTGTTTAGTTATTATTAAGATGGTCGAACGGAAATGTTAGTTCTTAAATCAGCAAACTTAATTGGATGTTGCTATGCAATAATCATTTATTCAATCATTTTATTCACAACTGAACTAAATAGTCCACGGATAGAGGCCCCCAGAGGACAAATGGACTAAAAATTTAATTTTTAGACAAAAAGTCACTCTTCATAAAAAGTTCTGCTTGTTTTGAAAAGTCTATTGCCATACTTAAAATTTGAAAATATTATACAGGGGGGTCGAAAAACAAGAAAATGTGAAATACTATCAAGAGTTAACTACCCTTATTTTCTGTTTTGGACCAAAGTGGCAAATAAAAAAGTCATTTTAAGTTCTATCCAAAGACTAATTCTAAAACTTCAACTCAGTATTCAAAATATGTCAAGATAAAGTGTCCGTCTTTTAAAGTTAAGCAAATATTTTATTAAAAAAATTTGTTTATGTCAAGAAAACCTTAGATAAAACAAAGAAACTTTATGACAAATTGAGTGTAAAAAATTATTGAATTCATTCAAAAACACCTCCCCCGTACTCGACGCATTAATCATACTCATAATCATATTTATTCATGAATACACAAAGTATTTCAGTCGTGCAACAAGGATTTCAATTTCATTCAATGACACACAAGTTTCAATACGCCTTTCATTTAAAAGAACTGCAGAGATACATTTAATTAAAAACTCAACACCTAACCAAAAATTCGGCACACAAAAATTAAAACTTGATATTTACTTAGATATGTTTTGAGAGGGACATGTTAAATTGAATCTGAGAAATCTGACTTACTGGTGGCACATATTACAAAATCATTTATATTGTAGAAAGCTTTTTTAATGAGGTAGTTTTTAATTTTGGACTTAAAAAGTGTTTCTGGCAATTCTCGACGTAAAAAAGTATAAATTAAAAATTAAATTTAAAAGTTTACAGAAAAATCAAATTTGGAATACTGAGTTGAAATTTTAGAATTGATCTTTGGATAGGATTTTAAATGTGTTTTTTATTTGACACGTTGATCCAAAATGAAAAATAAGGGTAGTTTACTCTTGATAGTATTTCACGTTTTCTTGTTTTTCGACCTCCCCTGTATAATATTTTCAAATTTAAAGTATGGCAAGGGACTTTTCAAAACAAGCAGAACTTTTTATCAAGACTGACTTTTTGTCAAAAAATTATATTTTTAGTTCTTTTGTCTTCTTGGGACCTCTATCCGTGGACATACTGTATATTTTAGCGTTGACATATTTACCTTTGTCGCTATCATTTCATTCAGCTTCATTTTCGAGCTCTTCTTGTAAGTTGTTGTCCTCCAAGCCTTCTATTTTGGGTGTTAAAGTCAATAGAGGCACCAAAGCCATCGACATCATCCCGAAATTCTGCGGTGTTTGATGATAATATAAGTTTATGGAACTTAGGAACTAGCTTGTTTTAAAACAATTCAGGTTAATAAGAATAATCTATGGAGAAGACTAATGAACAATAAAGACAAAATTGACAAACAATCAAAATCTGGTGTTTACAAAATAAATTGTGTGAACTGTGAAGCTGTATACGTAGGAAAAACTGGTCGAAACTTAAATATTAGGATTAAAGAACCCAAAAAACACAAAAATTCTGGCATAGCAAAACATTGTATAGAAACCATTTTATAGATACGAATAATGTCAAACTTTTACACACGGAAACAAAAAGCAAAAGGCTGAACCATTTGGAGTACCTAGAAATCCAAAAGTCACAAAAAACAGAAGTTTTAAATACGAACGACCAACTGACCTACTCTTTAAACACCTGCATAATTGACAGTGCAATAAAAACAATATACCATCAGGCGCTTTAGTAGGGGTATAACAATTTTAAATTTTAGTATATAACTACTCTTGATAAAGGCCTCATCAAGCCGAAACATATGTAGAGAAAAATATATCATCAAATTATTTTGAAACATCTAAACACACAACTGAGAAATGTTCAGAGATATCGAAGAAGTTATTCACAGTTCAAAAACGTTTATTCAGTGGGCAAACGAAGAGCTAAAACAATTTGAAATAGCCGCAGAATTTGAAATAGAAGATACTTTTCCAAACAAACGTTTAAGGCGGGTAAAGAAAATGGCTGATGAATTTTCGGCGGATGATCCCATTAGCAATAATGCTTTAAGAAAATTTAGCATAGAAGTCCATAACAGAATACTGGATTCAGTAATAGCAAAGAATATTATATACTTAGTAGAATATTCTTTGGTTATAGGAAGTTTGGCCACACGATTTGAGAAGAATGAAAAACTCTACATGGAGCTGAGATTTTTATCACCATTAAACTTTTCTGAAGTTAAAAGTTTACACACGGATGCTTTACAGTGTGTGAGCGACATATTAACTACATATGACGAGCGGACAACATAAGAAAATATACAAAATTAACTTATTCATTTTGCCAGTAATTGGGATAGATGAAAAGGATCTGTCACAGACGAATATCATCATTTATTCCAAATAATGATATTTGATGTTGATAGTGAAAACGAAGATGAAGATAATGAATCGCTACAACAGTCACCTACGCCATGTAAAAGTTGTCAAAACTGTGCAATTCGTTGTTACAAAGTGCTAACCTGTTTGGTGCAGCTTACAGTGTGTTGACACTTGCACTAATAAATATTTGCTTTTTAAAATTTATTAAAAATAGACGCAGAAGCACTTCGAGTAAAAATAATTTAGAAGCATTTATGTTAATGGCAGTCGAAAAGCAAACCCTAAATGAGATTGACAGTGACGCAAAAATTAACACAGTTCCAGAAAACAGTAATTTGCTTAAAAAAGAACTGCTGTTTGAAATTTAAATGTTTTTCAACAGATTTTTGTATGTTTATATTATCTGATTAATTTATCTGTATTTATAACATAATACTTATTACAATTACATAATTGGAATTTTTAAATGAATCTTCAAATCTATGGGAAAACTGGTTTGATTTAATATAAATAACATTCATCATCATGTTTGCGTTTTTTATTCGTTTTTCCTATTCTTCCTATTCTTAAATAAAAATATATTGATCACAAGGGAACCCATGACCTTTTTGTTTTTTAATGATTTTAACGACTTATGGGTGAAAACTGGGCGTGGCACCCCGAAAATGTTTCGCCTTCGACGGATGGGCCTCCGGCGCGGTGGCGCCTGCGCCGGAGGGCGGTCACATAGAATTATTGTGGCCTGGTTGACCTATATTCCCGGATCGCTTTGACTCTTCCAATCCGCCCCTGCCCTCCTCGCACCGGGAGATCGCAGAAGGAAAATAATATAGGCGGTTATCTCACCCCTAGGGAAACTTGAATCAAAAGAGAACACCCATGAGAATGGAGTCACATCGAAGCCTTGGAAAAAAAGCCGCTGCCTGGGGATCGCCAGGGCATCTCTGGAGCCGGCGCTGGACAAGACAGCGTGCGAACCGCCGGTGGCAGGGTGTTGAGGAAGCGGACCCCTGTCGCACAAGAAGCAACAGCCCAACAAACCCAACGAGAAGTGGAATCAGACCAGTCGGCAGAAGAACAAGAGCCCCATCTACTTGCTGGCTCGCCCCCAAGGAGGACTGCCCGTATTAAGTGGAGCCGCGAATTAAAATCAGATGTAATGCGAGCCTTTTATTATGTCAACCAGTGCGACGACAATCGACTCCCAGGATGGAGACATTCTCTTCACGTTGAATTCTCCCGAAGACACCCAGAACTGCAAGTGACAGAACAGAACATAGCTGACGGGAAAAACATCGTAATTAAGAGAAGATGGCTAACGCGTGACAAGTTGGAAGCTATCAGACGAGAGGTAGGCAACACGATCCACCAAGAGCAAATTGTTCCAAATGAGCCACGAGACCGGACAGAATAGATAGTTCATTTAGATAAGACGCCTCACTTACAGGACCGTCAAGATGAACCTTATCAGAACCCAGCTCGACAGCACGTGAGCGACAAATTTCATAGCCTTCTAACTTATTATGAGTGTTCTGACCCTCTTAACTGCCCGTTTTTGCCCAAACTAAGAAGCATCTTCAAGGCCAGGCAGAACATCAACCTAGCCAATGAAGTTCTGGGGGAACACCTTGCCTCTTTCCGCATACTAGTTGAAGTACACTTATCGGTCTACTAACCAAAAAAACATACATATCAAAGTCTGCACGGTAGAATACGAAGAGTGTGAGCCCGGTCTCGAAAAGACGCATAGAACAGGATATAGATAAATTACGCGGAAAAGCTGATGTCATAGGCGCATACCTGCAGAAGATCCGGTCGAGGAAAATAATCAGGAAAGCCACTGCAATAGCGGCCCAGCAGGAATTTGCTTGGAAGACCCACAACACTATCAACAACTTGTGGAACTAAAGGACCTCTTCAGACAGCATGCTAAGGCTAAGGGAGCTCAACTTTGCAGGTAGCTTTCCAAGAGAAAACAGTTTGGAAACACGCCTAGAACACCCCGGCAATACACAAGCTCCAACTAACACAGATGAATTCCACAACTATTAGAGCTCTATCTGGTCAGAAGCAGTACACTACAGCAGAGAGTCCGAATTGATAGCAGATCTTGAACAAAGTGCATCGGAAGTTGAGGAAATGCCTGTGGATCATTTAACAGCAGAAGATATTTCCCATGCTATCAGGAAAACCAGCAATTGAAAAGCGCCGGAACCAGATGGACTGCAAGCCTTGCTCGATGTTTTATGGAAGCACTGGACGATCCTTCAAAATCCCCCAAGTTTCTTACAGAGGAAAACACTTACATGCTGTTGAAGCAGAGCGACCCCGCTATACCGAGCAAACATAGACCATTCACGTGCCTGTCGGTAGTATACAAACTCTTCACGTCATTTCTCAACAACCGAATATACGAACACTGCGCTACAAACAACATACTGGAGGAAGAGCAAAAGGATTGTATACGAGGATCAGCCAGGTGCAAATTTTTCATAGATGCAGTGGTTATAAAACAGGTTCAGACTAGGAAGAGAGATCTCAATGTGTGCTATATTGATTACCGCAAGGCCTTCGATTCGGACCCTCATGATTGGGTTAGTTTGGGTTACAAGATTTGCCCGAAAGTAAGAGCGTTGCTCCAACATCTCATGAGCACCTGACGGACCAATATCCTTGTTAACAACAATAATGCTGGTAAAGTCAAGATATCCAGGGGTATTTTTAAAGGAGACTCTTGATCACCTGTATGGTTCTGCCTGGCTCTGAACCCTCTTTCTACGCTACTGAATAACACGAATATTGGATATAGACTTAACATCAGGAACGAGCGGAGGTTATCCCATCTATTGTACATGGATGACATAAAGCTCTTTGCAGAGAACCAGACTGGATTGCAGTCTCTAACTAACACCGTTAAGACCTACAGCGGGGATATACACATGTTATTTTTACTAGACAAATGCGCCATCATCAACATTAAAAGGGGCGCCGTGGAAATCCAAGAAGATCAATAACAGGTTATCAAGAACTTACATCCCGAAGATACATACAAGAATTTAGGAATGCCTCAGAACCAACACATTGACCACACGCACCTGAAAAATATGTTCTCCGACCTCACTAGCATGGCTCGGTGCCGGTTAACTCTTCTCACAAACCGAATGATTCTTCATGGCCATTCAGGACAGTTATCAGGACTCGCAACTATGAAAAACATTGTCTAAGACTTGACGTAGAGGGCAAGTGTAGGATGTGTGGGGCGGTGTCCAAAATCATCCACTAACAGCTGGCTCTCAAGAACTGACTTCTTCAAATATGCCCCCCATATTACAAATACCAGCCCCAAGCAGTTTTGGAAACAGATAAAGCGGTACTGTATTGGGAGAGGCCTATAACAACAAATAGAGCAGTGGACTACAACAGACCGGACATCGTTATCATAGAT
The DNA here is from genome assembly GCA_016904865.1 of Pissodes strobi. Classification (NCBI taxonomy): domain Eukaryota; kingdom Metazoa; phylum Arthropoda; class Insecta; order Coleoptera; family Curculionidae; genus Pissodes; species Pissodes strobi. Next base: position 57,772 of record MU183528.1, on the reverse strand, counting down.
AGGGAGAAAAAGACTAGAACCATTATTGACATAGCTGTGCCGCTATCTCATACTGTCAGAAGAACTGAGACAGATAAAGTCACGAAATACGATACCTTGCAGTAGAGCTGAAGAATGTCTGGCAGCTGACTAAAGTCTTCACAATCCCACTGGTAATTTCGGCTGAAGGGATCACTTCGAAGAATCTCCCTAAAAATCTCCAGGATCTCGGATTATCCCAGAACATCATTGGACACGCGCAGAAGGCAGTTATACTTCAGAAATGCCATATACCCCGCAAATTCCTGAACGAAGCCTGAGTGGCAGGAACTGAATTTATTGTTTCCACCGGGTTACCCCAGCCTAGTAATCAGGCTAAAGCGTTATCAACGCAAGCTGAGTTAGCGTTATTATTGATAATAATAATAATAACCCTGCATGAATAAACATTTCCGTATTTTTTGACAGCTCTTTTATGGATAAATAATATGCTCCATGTGGGACACTCAAGCCTTTTGTTATATACTTAGAATCACTTTCCTAAGCATATCCTAAAGGGCTTGTGTGGGGAAATGAGGGAAATTTCTAGAATTTTCTCAGGTCTTTGTTAAATAAAGTATGTATAAATCAATTTTATGATCATGTCCGATACTCAAGCCTTTTTTTATATTTAGTCTTAGAATCACTTTTTCTTAGTATATTTATGCCAAACGGCTTGCGTGAGAAAATGGTGTCAATTTCCATTCAATTTTCCTGCATATGTTCTGAAAATTTGAAGGACACGCTTTACACTCAAGGCATTATTTTAAACGGATTCATAAATTCATAAGTTTTTATTGCAATCAATTTCGTTGATGGGAAAATAACTAAAAAATATCAATTCGCGCCACCCAAGCCAATATGTTTTTTTCGGGCCAGTGATGATGTACGTTTTCATACTTTCGAGGGGCTTGTGTAGAAAAACATGCGAAAATCTCGATTTTTGCTTACAAGATTACGGTCTTATTTTAATCCTTTAGCCACCTGCAGTACTCAAGCCTTTGGTTTTTCAAAGCCAGGTTCTATTAGTTAATAATTTAGTGAATACTGCTTGCGTGAAGATATGGGCAACACACTCCTTTTATTTCTGTTCTGGAAAATCGAATTTTCCATACGTTATCCACAGGGGCCACCAGTAAATTTCTCTGCATTCTACTCAATATCGACGTACTTTTTAACCCTATTCGAGGCTTATATGCGACAATGGGGCACCTAAATCTGTCACTATCTGACCGTCTAATAGCTTTGCGACAAAAATATAATTATGTTATAACGAAATTACCTTCTTGTGAAATTAATTATCGTTTGACGTGTCTTAGGTTGTTGGCGATCGAACTATGATGGAAATTCAAATACAAGAGGACAAAGGGGACCACTAAGTCAATACGGCGACTACAGCTGTGATTCTACATGGGAGCTAATTGAATCCGCCGCCAAAATGATGATGACTAGGCAGAATGAAAATATTGAATTTGTACTGTGGACAGGGTAAGTTTTTACACTGAAATAATAGTACTAATTGTATCTAAATTTGATAAAGCTCTATGTAATATGTAGTACACTTTCTGTTATAGGAAATCAATCATACTGCGAAACATACAATTATCACTTCTTATTTTCCACCGAACTGACTGTAATAATAACATAATTTTCCTAGGAAACCACCAAGAACTTAAAAAACACAAATTCGGTCCACGTTGTCTATTACTTGGACGTAGGTGCATTATAAGATATTTATGTGAATAAATCCGTGTTAAAACCAGAACTATATTAGCAATAATTACAAATAGATGAACTCAACAACGCTCAGCTTCAATTATAGTTGTAGAACTGGAAACTATAAAGTGGATTATTGAAACGCGCGTTGTTGAAGTACGTAAGCTACTGCTAAAGTTAAATAGCAAGTTTACAAGTTGCGAGGGCAACTAAAGCGCTCTGGTGCCATTTTGCGACAGAATGTTGGAAAAGTTTATTCTCTTATACGTGTATGTATTTATATATTTTGCATGAGACTAGAAGTTGGATTTCTTAGAAACAAATTTTAGTTAGTCTGGTAAGGTATGTAAATCAGAGACTACTGTGTTTATATCGGTGAAAGCTGAGTACAACTTAAGTAGGAAGTATAATTTATATTTGATAAAATAATAGTATTTTTTAGAAGCTGCAATATGACTTAAAGTACCCCATGTATTGCTACATTATTTCACGCAGAGAAATCGTTTTTAAATTGACGCTAATAATAATAAAAACTAACTTATTTTATTTTTACTTTGGTTAAATTTTATATACCCATATTATATCAAAAAATTCACTGAATGTACAATATTTAAAATAATTGAGACCAATACAAGCCCTTTTAATAAATTACGATTTTTTAACATGCCCAACGTGTTTCGTTTTATTAGGTCTCGAATCACAATTTTTATTAGATTTATCTATACAGGAAAAATAATTAACTGGGTTTTCTACTCCTATTGGTGTTCCTATAGGTACTTTAACTGATGTTATAGCCAATCAAAACGCAACATCACAGCAATATTCTGTCAATATTAAACATTGCTATGACCATGTCATTTAAAATGTATCAATTTTGACGGTTCATACTTACTATTTACCTAGTCAAT
>MU183528.1:0-45497 GCA_016904865.1 Pissodes strobi | reverse complement strand
CAGCGGTCTGATTTTGCTGCCAGTACTTGTAGGCTTGCTGTTTCCTACCCACAGCTCTTTCGCATCTTCTGTCGAACCAGGGCTTTCCTTTTGATGGTAACTTGATGGAATTTGGGATGTATGCTTTGCTACATAAGGATCATTGGTTATTCTTAATTCATAGATGCTAACAGCAATGTTGACGATTTTGTAATATTTAGATATTTTCAACATTATAAATGTATTTTTTATATATCAGTGGCACACACACTAAAGAGAGATCCTATGGAGCTCGATGAGCAGCGTGTGCGCTAAGTGGTTGATTCGTGCGGTTCATGAATAGTTGTAGGTTGTAATTAGGGGGTAACAGATGTCCTGGGAGTGAGTTCCACAGTGTTGCAGGGCGCCAGACAAAGGAGTTCTTGTTAAGCGGTGTTCTAGGTGTTTCCAGTTGTGCGACGAACTGGTGCGCTCCTGCCGTCTGTCGAGACTGTCTGATAGGCGATGCCAGGGGCGGGATGAGCCAGGCCAAATTCTGGGATTATCTGCCGTGAAAGTATCTGTAAAATAGGGATATCTCGGCCACATGTCTGCTGTGTACCAGACTATCCAGATTCCGGGTCAACTCTGGGTCGCCAACGAGACACACAGATCTCTTCTGAATGGAATCCAGCAGCTTTAGGGTCTGCTAGCACGGTCCTATTTGCGCCTTGTAGATCAAGAGCAACTGCGGCCGTGTATATAGTTTGTTGCGAAATAGCGCACCAAGCTTCTGGGAGGTTGATTTTGCGATGGTTGCAACGTGGTCATGCCAGTACATATTGTTGACCGAGACACCCAGTAGTCCGATTGACGAGGATGAAGGAATGGCCGATCCTGCCATAATAATATCAGGGCCCGCCGTATTGGCTCTCTTGGTAAACGTGGATGCTTGGGTCTTTGCTACATTGAACTGGACCAAATTTTTGTCACCCCAAGCTCGGACTTACTCCTGGTCTTGATTAATTGCTGTAATCTGCTCCTGTTTGCGGTGATAAGTCTCAGTCGAGGGTAAAGATTTTTCTGATATATATTGGGAGACAAGGGTACTGTCATCTACAAAACTGTAAACTGGATCAATTGTTTCGGTCAGCAGGTCATTAATATATATGAGGACAGAGTTGGTGAAAGTATTGCGCCCTGAGGCACGCCCGCATTAATGGTGAATATGTCTGAGATGTGTCCATCAACTGTAACGTGCAGAGATCGGTTTTAAAGAAAACTGGCAAACTAGCTACAGAGAGAGGCTGGCAATCCGAAGGACGGCAGTTTGTTAAGCAATCCGTCATGCCAAACTCTGTCGAATGCCTTCGAAATATTAAACGCAATCGCTTGAGGCTCTCCATAGTTTTCAATTGCCCTACTCCATATATGAGTGACATAGGCCAATATATCTCCTGTCGATCTCTCTTTGCGAAAGCCGTATTGTTTATCGCTGACTATTCTGTTGTTCTCGAGGTACTTGAGTAGCTGCTGATTGACTACACGATCCATGACTTTGGAGATTATGGTAAGCAAGGCATTTGGGCGATAGTTTGTGGGCGTGGTTTTCTTGCCTTTTTTTGGAGCAGATTGCACTCGAGCGACCTTCCAAGAAGATGTGTAAATTCCTTTTCGGTAAGACAGAGAAAGAGTCTAGAAAAAAACGGGAGTTCGTTGGCGCAGTTTATTAACACGATGGCAGGTCCGGTCCTGATGCCTTTTGCGTATCTTGTTCTTTAAAGATTTTACGAATATTGACTTTGACTTCTGCCGTGGTAGTGTTGATGTTCGATATAGTGGGAAGAGCCTTACTTACTGCCTTTGTTACCGTTCAGAAATTCCTGGAGCCACTGGGGTATTGCAAAAGTGTATTCCTTTGATTGTGTTTGTCCTTAGTTTCATCGATCACACGTTTGCATTCGTTTCTTGCTTCGACAAAATAATTGAGATTTTCAGCGGTCTAATCTTGCTGCCAGTACTTGTAGGCTTGCTGGTTCCTACCTACAGCTCTTTCGCATCTTCTGTCGAACCAGGGCTTTCCTTTTGACGGTAACTTGATCGAATTTGGGTTGTATGTTTCCATTCCTGAGGAGATTACTTACGTATTCTCTTTGCAACAGATTGACGGGTTATCAGTGCCAAAACAGTCGTCGAGTCAAGAAAAACTTAGGTAGAACTCCCTTAGATCGTCCCAGTTTGCAGAATTGTAATGCCAGATTTTGCAAGCAATGGTGGATCCTTCTGTGTTGTAGTAAGTTTGGGGTCGGAAGTACCTAACGGCGGACCAACTGTAATTGTTTACTTGTCAGGATTGATGGCTAAAAAAAAATTCAGGAGGGCGGCGTATTCGCCCCTCTCTGAAAGTAAGTCCGCAGCTGATGGCAAATACTTCAGCTTCTCTGCATTCGTGGTAGGTCTTGTTGTGATGTTTGAGCCAGTTAGTGTTGTGGGCATTAAAATCTTCCAGAACGACAAGTTCTGAATTGGGGTGATCGACGTGTATTAAGTCAAAAGTGGTAGCTCGTGTTGTAAAGAAGCTTTGGTAGGCTCTATCGCGCGAAGGGCGATAGAAACAACATATAAACTTGTTGTTCGGTTAAACCGTTTCCTCGCAGTGACATGAAAGGTCGCTTAGGGCAAAAGGGCATATTCCGAACTTTTGTCTAAATCAGGTGTGTAAGTCGTAACGAAGATAGGGATAGTTTACTGTTGTTGCAAAACATACTTGTATTTCTGTAAGGGCTAGTATGTGTGGTCTATTTGCGTGTAGTTATTGGTGTACCGAATTTATGTTTGTATGTAGGCCTCTTATGTACCAGTAATCTATTATAAATTGGTTCGGTATCTTTGCTGTCTGTGAAATGCGGAATGAATGGCTCTCAGGGTCACCAGACGCCCGGAGATCCGAATGGCCGGGGAGTTTGCCTCCGGAATATCTTCATCCTGTATATATGGACATGAAGCACCATCATGTCCATATATATGTGATTCGGAGAAACCACTTAGCACATCCCAGTTCTGGTGGGGTGGTCTTTCACCGGACGATGCGAGTAGGCCTATGCATCAACCACCTAGGGGCACTTCCACCGGAAGCATCGGCCTCAGACTCATTCCGTTGGTGGTCCCTATTCTGATAATGGTAGAAATGGGGTTTGTTGGGTAACACCCCAGTGATCAGCTCCAGACTTTGTACTTTGGTGTTCTCCAGCCTGGAGGAGGACGATAGGATTTGATGGGCCACATCCCGTGGCAGACTCGGAATGGCGAGGGCGTCACTCCCCGTAATCAAACTGCTCTCATCAGTTTTACATTCCTAAATTCAACATATATCAACGGAATTAAGCTGAAATTGCAAACCAATGGACAAACGTTTAAAAATTAGTTTAGTATGGCTTAGTTTTGTTAGACTTTTTATGTTGCCATTAAGCGGTCATACAACTCGCACAAATTATTAGCTAGCGTTAGAGGCGTACTTAAAAGAGCTTCTTCACTGATTCGATTCCTTAAGTCTTCCAAAATAAGAGGTCGTTCCCTATACACTCTGTTTTTAACATGTCTTCAAAAAAATTGTACATTGACATCATGTCTGATAATCGAGCTGACCATTTCAACCATTTTCTCCTACCAATCCATCTGTTCTATTTAAAAAGGAGCGAACTTCCCTTTCGGTAATGGGGCCGATGGCCCATCCGGTTGGAACCACATATTATCAATATCGAAATGAAATTCCCGTAATTATGTAGGTATTTGGGGTCAGTTACACTACCATCAATAAGAAAAGCCTAATAAATAATATGGCTTCGCGTGGCTCCGGCCAAACGTTACATTTTTGACGGTGCTGAGGGTGGAGTCCCAACATACAGTGTGTGTTGTTCCTACTCTAGAATCTACAATTTTTGCGGCTAACTTTTCCTATAAATGCAAAATATGAATTAATTACTAAACACTTTTTTTTAAATTGGCCTATTATTCATTTTCTGGATCATTATTTCTGAAAACTCAATACGAAAATCTGGATCATCTTCTAATAGGTTTTGAGGATAAATAATTTTAAAACTAATTTCTGGTACTTTATTTAAAGTTTTTTTTTATGGTAGTGGCACACACACTAAAGGGAGATCCTATGACGCTCGACGAGCGGTGTGTGTGCGAAGATGTTGGTTGACACGGTTCCTGAATAGTTGTAGGTTGAAATTAGATGGAAACAGATGTCCTGCGAATGAGTTCCACAAAGATGCAGTGCGCCAGTTGTATGGCGAACTGGTGCGCTCAAACCGTCTGTCGTGACTGTTTGACAAGCGTTGCCAGGGGCGGAATAAAGCGGGCCAAATCCTCGGAATATCTGCCGTGAAAGTATCTGTAAAACAGGGACATCTCGGCCACGTGCCTGCGACGTTGCAGACTATCCAGATTCCGGGTAAACTCTGGGTCGCCGACAAGACGCACAGCTCTCTTCTGAATTGAAGCAGCTATAGGTTGTGCTTTGGTGCAGCACCTCAGATGTGTGAGCAATATTCCAAGCACGGTCTTATTTGCGCTTTGTAGAGCAAGAGCAACTGCTGCGGTGTATACAGTTTTTTGTTGCGAAATAGGGCACCAAGCTAACGGGGAAGCTGATTTTGCGATGTTAGCAACGTGGTCATGCGATTGCTGTTGACCGAGACACACAGCAGTCCGATTGACGAGGATGAAGGGATGATCGATCTTGCCATAATGATGTCAAGGGCCGCCGTATTGGACCTCATGGTAAATGTGGCTGCTTGGGTCATTGCTCCATTGAACTGGACCAAATTTCTATCGCCCCAAGTTTGAACTTTCTCTAGTTCTTGGTTAATTGCTGTAATCTGCTCCTGTCTGCGGTGATAAGTCTCAGTAGCTGGTAAAGTCTTTTCTTATCTAAATTGGGAGACAAGGGTACTGTCAACTGCAAAACGGTAAACAGGATTATTCGTTTCGGTCAGCAGGTGATTAATATAGATGAGTAACAGAGTTGGTGAAAGTATTGCGCCTTGAGGCACACCCGCGTTAATGGTGAATATGTCTGAGATGTGTCCATCAACTGCAAAGTGCAGAGATCGGTTCTTAGGGAAACCGGCACACCAGCTGCAGAGAGAAGTTGGCAGTCCGAAAGACGGCAGTTTGTTGAACAGTCCGTGATGCCAAACTCTGTCGAATGCCTTCGAAATATCCAACACAATCGCTCGAGACTCTTCGTAGTTCTCAATTGCCCTACTCCATATATGAGTGACATAGGTCAATACATCTCCTGTCGATCTCTCTTTGCGAAAGCCTTATTGATTTTCGCTGATTATGCTGATTGACTACACGTTTCATGAGTTTGGAGATAATTGGAAGCAAGGCAATTGGGCGATGGTTGGAGGGCGTGGTTTTCTTGCCTTTTTTGGAACAGGTTGCACTCGAGCGACTTTTCAAGAAGATGGGTAAATCCCTATTCCGTAAGACAGAGGAAAAAGCCTGGAAAAAATGGTGTTAGTTCGTTGATGCAGTTCTTTAACACGATGGCAGGTATTCGGTTCGATCCTGATGCCTTCTGTGTATCTAGTTCTTTAAGGATTTTACGAATATCGCGCTGATGAATCTTGAATTCTGCCATGGTAGTGTTGATGTTCGATATGGTAGGGAGAGCCTTGCCTTTAGGGACGTCTAAGGTAGAGTGCAATGAAAACATTTTGGCGAGCAGGTTTGCTTTTTCCTTGGTTGTAGTCGCCGTGATGCCACTCTCGTCTGTCAAAGGTGGGAGAGACGTTTTTGTAAAGTTATTATTTACTGCCTTTGCTACCGACCGGAAATTCCTTGAGCCACTAGGACATTGCAAAAGTTTATTCCTGATCCTTTGATGGTGTTTGTCCTTAGTTGCGTTGATTGCACGTTTGCATTCGTTTCTCGCTTCGACAAAATAATTGCGATTTTCAGCGGTTTGATTTTGCTGCCAGTACCTGCAGGCTTGCTGTTTCCTACCTACAGCTCGTTCGTATCTTCTGTCGAACCAGGGTCTTTATTTTAACGGTAACTTGATGGAATTTGGCATGTATGCTTCCATTCCTAAGGAGATTACTTGCGTAATCTCTTCGCAGCAGACTGACGGGTCGTTAGTGTCAAAGCTTGCTGTGCGATGCTCGTTCTGAGAGTTTCCTCCAATTATAGCTACTAACACATTTAATTTATTTTCATCATTAGTTGCCATTTTCGGACGTGCCTTTCTTTGAGCTCACATATTTTAATTGCAATATTGTAATATTCGATACACCATTGATTTTCCTATTTGTCTTTCAGGATAGGATTTTAATTTATCCCCAAAGCCACGAAAATTCAAAATATCAATCCGCTGAGATAGGCTTAATTTGAACGCAATTCAGTATCAGTATCAGAAGGGATGGCTCCTAGCGAGCCTTGCACTTAGGCCACCAATTGGACCCGTTGTGCCCGCAGCCCGCGTTAGAGAACCTCCAGGATGCGGGTCCTCCTTAAGAAAGCCCGCATCTCCTTCAGACTAACACGACGCACTGAATCTGGCTCGATCGACGTCACGCCAAAGATTCTGTATCTTGCCCAAGCGAAGGCGGGGCATTCCGTAAGTAGATGGTATGGGTTCTCGTCGTCCTCCATGCACCATCTACACTCCCCTTCCTCTGCAAATTTCAGCAGGGTCAGGTGCCGTCTAAGCCTACAGTGCCCTCTGTAGAATCCTACCAGGGCCCTGCACTCGTTCCTAGGTAGGCACAACAGCCCCCTGGCGAGACTCTTCGCGGGCCCATGTATCATAAGCCTGGTCTGTCTCATCCCCGGAGCCGTCCGCCATACCTCCTCCGCCCGACCCTCCATCCAGGCCTCCAAGGCTCTTTCGCGAACACACTGAGCGATCCCCACACAGGGATCAGGCCTCAAGTGTCTGCGTGCGGAGCCTTCTCTGGCTAAGGCATCAGCGGCCTCGTTTCCCGGTACACCCCAGTGTCCCGGTACCCAGACCAGCATGACGTTTTTAACCTTTGTAAGTTCAATCAGTCAGCTTCTACATTCCCTTACCAACAGAGAGCGCGTGCGGACCGACTTCAGCGCCATGAGTGCGGCCTTGCTGTCGGAGCAGAAGAAAATCCTCCCGCCAACGACATTGAGCCTTAACGACTCCCAGACCCCCATCATGATCGCAAAAATTTCCGCTTGGAAAACCGTAGTGTGCTCGCCCAGTGAGGCAGATAGCTCCCGCCCCAGAGCCTCACAGTATGCACCAGCTTCGGACAGTGTTCCCATTCTGGACCAGTCTGTGAACCAGACTAGCCCATCTCAGGTTCCCGTCCTTCCCTCCGTCCAATCCACCTTTGTATGGAAGAGGAAGTTCAGCCCCTCGGGAAAGCCTATCTCAGGAACCATCGCGTCACCTGGCATCCCCAGAATGGCTAGGTCCCCAGACAAGCCCCGCCATAGACTACAATGGCTCTGGCAGGAGCCGTTGTCACTCCACATACCCACATCAGCCAATCTCATAGCCGCTCTGGCTGCCTCGTGCCTCACCTGATCCGCCAGCGGTGGCAACCCCACCAGCACCTCCAGGGCCCTCGTGGGCACCGTCCTCATAGCCCCGGTGATGCAAAGGCATGCAAGTCGCTGTAATTTGTCCAGCACTAGTCTGGAAGCCATTTTCATGGATCCTGGCCACCAAACAACCGATCCGTACATGAGCATCGGAGCGATCATCGTCCTATAGATCCATAACATAGTTTTCGGCCCAAGTCCCCCCAGCGCCCCAGCGGCAAGCCCACAGGGCACTGAGCGCCGCCGCGGTCTTGAGCCGAATGCGTTCCTGAAAGGTCAGTTTGGAGTCCAACCAGACACCCAGGTACTTGACGCATTTCTTAGCCGCAAAGGGGGTCCCTTCCAACGTGATGTTGGGAGAGACCTCCAGCTTCCTTTTCCTGGTGAAGATGACCATCTCTACCTTGTTGGGATTCGCTCTGAATTCGTTATCCCTACACCACTGTGAGAACCTTGTCAGTGCTTCCTTCAGAAGCCTCTGCAATATTCCCACCTCAGTACCTTGTACCATAATCACAACATCGTCTGCATAGGCCTGTACATAGACCCCATGCTCTGCTCTCAGGATGCGTAGGATCTCGTCCACCACTAGACACCACAGAAAGGGGGACAACCCCCCCCCTGATGACATCCCCGCGATGACTCAACCCCAACCACCTCATCTTCCAGCCTAGCCTCGACCCTCCGCCCGGTGAGCATGGAGCGGATCCAGCTCGTTATGACCAGACCCAGGCCTGTTCGCTCCGCAGATCGAACCCACGGCTGTGTTATTGAAGGCTCCTTTAATATCCGCAAACACGCATACGCAGCCCCTCCACCAACCTGGATACCAGGTGGTGAAGAGCCAAGTTCACCGATCTGCCTGTTCGAATGCGTGCTGTTTGGAACTCAGAGGGCCCTTAGAGCCACCCACTCCCTGAGGTATCGGTCCACCAGCCTCTCTAGTGTCTTCATCAAGAAGCTGATGAGATAAATGGGTCGATACGATTTCGTATCGGTGTAGTCGTTCCATCTCGCCTTGGGAATGAACACCACTCTGCTATGCCTCCAGGGCTTCGGCACATACCCGTATGCGATAGTGGCCCTGAAAAGGTCCATCAGCAGCGTGCTGAGGAATCCTCCGTCACGCTGCAACAGCGCCGGGAAGGCTCCATCCTCACCTGCCGCCTTAAACGGGGCGAAGGTCTCGATCGCCCACCTTAGTCTATTGTAGGTGACCATCTTTCTGGTAGTGCGGTAGTCAGGTTTTTTCTGGCTACGTCCAGAACCGAAGAGTTTTTGCTAATTAATATTGATTTCCAAGTAATGGAGCTACGCTAGGGTGCAAAATAAAAGAGTAGAAATTTCAAAAAAACTGGGCTTAGTTTAACTTCCCTTTGACAGAATCTAGATGGACAATAAAATTGTAATGTAATATTCTTGGTGATATCTGTAGAGTGCAGAGTGATGCAGGAGATGCCTGAGTGCCTGAAATTTCTGTGATGTCACTGGAAGAAACACGCAAAAAAACAATTATTAATGCCTCCGCCATTTTGAGCAGAGCTTCGGTTCGATCTTTTTTTTGAACGGTTTTTTTTTTGTACTTTAAAAGAAATAATATACAAAATGAAGACTTTGATAAATACTAGATAACTGACCTGAAATACACATTTATTGTTAGTAAATGAAGATATATTCACGAATTAAAAATCACTAGAGCCAACCAGACACCAGAGATACAAAGAAGCGTCGGGTTCGGTTGGGATGCATACGGCAAATTGAAGAACGTATTTAATAGCGAAATCCCTATAAGCCTTAAGAGAAAGGTATACAATCTATGTGTGCTTCCAGTGGTAACATACGGATGCGAAACACTAACGCTCACTAAAAATAACATAAATAAGCTAAGGATATCACAGAGGAAAATGGAAAGATCAATATTAGGAATTAAGCTTACAGACCACGTAAAGAACACGGAAATTCGAAGAAGAACGGGGATAGAGGACATCAGAGAAAAAATAACAAAGCTGAAATGGAGATTTGCAGGCCATGTAGCACGACTCAACGATGAAAGATGGACCAAAAGACGATTAGAATGAAGACCCCGTGAAGATAGAAGAAGTCAAGGCAGACCACCGACACGATGGGCATACGATATACGGAGAATTGAACACAACTGGATGTAACTTGCGCAACATAGAAATTCTTGGCGGCTATGGAGGAGGCTTATGTCTAGCAGTGGACACGAGAAGCTGGATGATGAAAAGATGATATAAAATAGAAATTGCAGAAAAGCTATGAATTTCAGTTGATTCATATCATAAATGCGAAATAAAAATAAAGAAATTCAGTAGAAATTACTAAAACAAATATTAGGCCTACAGTCTTGTTTCTATCAAAGCCAAAGTTGTCTTGAGAAGGCACTTTATCTATAAATGTGTAGAGGCGGAATAACAACTAACAAGATCATAAGACTAAAACGATAAGCAGCAATACTGGAGGAAGATATATGATCTCCTATACTTGTCGAGTACTACAAATATTAACTTCTATATAATTCTTTCTGCAACCAGAACCTAAAGAGGCTATGTAGGTAAAAAACCTTGGTTCTCCTAGTTGGATTGCTTAACTAAAATCAGGGATTAAATAACTGCCTCTCCTTTGTAACAGTAATACTCTATCCTACATGCAAAACATACACTCTAACAACAGTTATATGCAAAAGATATTAAGCAAGCAATATGGCAGACAATTCTGGTCAATATATTGCCCTTAACATTTTATCAAATACGATTAATAAGATAAGATCAGGTAATGATACGAATTCGATAAGATATGGTTGAAAACAATTTCACGCGTAAAATGGCTGAAATTGAATTTAACAGATCATACAACTCACTATATTATCTCTATATGGCTCGAGAGGCTTAGTAAGTGATAAGCCTTTTGATATAATCGCGCTTGTTGGCATCATTATTACTGTCCCATGGTGACGCATAATCAATTTTTTTAATTTAAAAAGCTCAAACCAAATGAGATTTGGATGAAAATATAAAAAAAGTCGAATTTTAAAATTGCCGAGAAGTTTTGTCGCGGAAAAAAACACCACTTTGAAAGTATGACGCCAGAGGAAGAACTCTCGAAAATATTAAAGAACTGGGCTTGCAGCATTGGCAAAACAGATATGAGCAATTATAAAAAAAGTGTCATTAAGTGTCTATGAAATAAGACTGCTAAAATGCTTTATTACCTTTACTTTAAACAGCATAATCGGCCCATAGACTCTTTTAATGATCAAGTTTTTCAAGAGGGCCGAAATACTAGAAATGCCATACGAAAAGAACTCCAACAAGTGTCCAGTGCTGGAAGGTGAACCCCACAGCTTTTACAAAGGTGGAAATAAAAAAAAAATCTTAAACTTTGAACGAAAACACTCCTGATAGGTTTCAAAGATTTCTTTTTTATTGCTGAAGCCGGATTCGCATGGCGAGGTAACCAAAGGTGCTTTTTACCAGGTGGGATTTTTCAGACAGGAAACACACAATGATGGGTCGCTTACTAGTCACCTGGAGTATAATCCTATATTTACCAAAACTATGCAAAGAGACACCAATAGAATATCAGGAAGAAAGTGGCTGGTAAAAAAATATTACATCATGACTTCTGCCCAGTGCAACGAAGTTGATGTCTAAGAGGGAGACCAAAATTCTAATAAATAGACTATTTTTGTCTTGTAATAAAAATTGGAATGCTGGCGCTTTGTCTCCAGTAAGTGGACAGAAATGGGAGCTAAACAGCGGGCTGAATACCAAAAATAAAAATTTATAAATCATTCTCATAGAGCTTCAGCTATGAGCACACATACTAATTTTGGTGCAAATCTTCTAGAGATTATTCAAATGACTGGACATAGCTTTATAAATTCCGTGACGCCATACCAGCTCAGAAAATAACACCATTCTAAAATTATACCAAACATGGGAGAAGAACAGCATGGAATACCAATATCTGACAACCCCCAACGTGAAGCAAGTGCAATTCTAGGGAAAAAATTACAATATTTGTAGCTTTGTTATCAATAATAATAAAAATTAGTAAAATATTAATGGTATAGTTCATTGAATAATAAATGTTTTCGTATTACTTAATACTTTTACCTGATATGCAACGCATTACCAACAACACCACTCCTCCTTCTGAGTCATAGTGTTATTGGGTAAAGCGTTTCGTGAGAAGTAAAAGGTTATCCGGTAATATCAAAAGCTCTTCTAGTATTGCATTCAAGCACCTTCTACCGCCACCGCAGAAACCAAGATGAAAAGCCATGAATCTTCTATCTTTTGAATTTTCCCAAGGTATTTGCAAAAATGCATTCAAGCACACAATCACATAGGTTCACTTTCCGCCACCAAGAAGAGCGGCAGATTTAAATATATGAAAAATTGCATATTAATAATACGTCAGTTAAGATAAATATATTAGTGCTATTTTTGCATACAAATACAAGCTTAAAAAATATAATGAAAATACCGGTGAAAATAATGATTTACTAATGATCCTTTACATCAATAATTACTTATCAAAACTTTGATTACGAGCAGGCTTAAAACATGACAGCGCTAAAGTTAGGCCACGGTAAATACACAAACCAGTAATTTAACTCGCCACGTCACACGCTTCAGCTGCCTGTGACCTTCAACGCAGTTCGGTAGCGTAACTCATCCGAAAACGATCAGTGTCGTATCGAAGCGGGGCCTGCGCGAAGTTTGTGCTTGTCCGTAATCCGTTTCTTTGGTCTGATAAGTGAATTTTTGAATCGTAGTAAACATTTGTTCCTTATTCCTTGTGGTAAACGATGGAAAACGTTCAAAAGAAGAAAACGGGTGGCATTTACGCTGCTGCAGGTTTTAAAAACAAATACGACAATTCGAATGAAACATTTTATCACTTCTGAAAGTAAGAAAATATTGGTCTTCATATAAGTTTATGGATTTTTTTCTTTTATAAAAATCTGCTAATGTCACAATTTCAATTTCTAAGCGTATAAATTTGGTTTCTAGGATTTGATTATGACGCCATATTTTATAATTATTATAATATGTGTAATGACTTTCCCTTAATGGCTCTTTCCTTCTGGGTTACGTTTACGTATATGTTTTTTTCTACGACTGCCCTGAAAATAGACAAAAACGCACTAACTGCTCTTGAAAACTGAACATTTCAAACATCGTGTGAAAAGTATACTTTGCACACTGCTTATTCGGGTATTTAGATTAAAGGGCTTCGTCTCCGTTTTAGAGCTTCGCCCTCAGATTCCTAGATCTCTAAAAAAGGAGGCCCAATTTTAAGTCTTCACCACCCCAGGAGCCCTTTTTTGCAAAACTGTAGAAAATGGGACTCTCATACCAAGAGTTCCCTTTTAAGGCTTGGGGCCTAATTTTAGGGCTCCGCCCCCGGGGGCCTCATTCAAAGGCCTCGCCCCCAGAGGGCCCCATTTTAAAATCTGTGAAAAATGGGCCCCGTACCAGGGGTCCCATTTCAGAGCTTCACCCCCGGATGCTCCCTTTTCCGAATATGTAAAAAATGGGCCCCCGAGGAAAGGCAAAGCCATAAGAGGAGACCGCCGGCCGGTGAATGGCGCCTTTTTCCAAAGATATGAAAAGAATAACTCCAAAAATTAAGGGCGAAACCCTAAAAGGACGCCCCGGGTAGGGCGTTGTCACAGCCCTGACATCTCGATACCTACTCATCAACTAGTTATACAAATTGATGTAGAAGTGTTTGTATGGTCTTTGTAAACTATAAATTATAATTTAAAGACAAGGTGCTTGATATATTATAATAAATATTATATAATATTAGTATTATTTCCAGTCGTAGAAAACGTATAGTATGCAGCGCGTGTGAAAATCACTTTTCACACGAGTGTGAAGTTTGATGGCACGAGCCGTAGGCGAGTGACATAAATCACACAATAATAAAAAATATTATTTTCAACACTTGTTGCACAATATATTATTTTTTCTATTTTGCGTTCAAAATGATATTTTGACACGTAAAAGAGCCTCTTTCCGCCACTACTTTTGTTGACTGGTTGCTATAATATTAACAAAATTGTTCAGTGTCAAGGCCCACTAGCAAAAATTTCGACGCCGCCGCTGCTTTGAATGAGATTTCTATTAATTAAGACGTCAAAAATGACAAGATGGCCGCGCAACTGCTGATGGGAACTAAAATAAATTAATGATTTTTGTAGGTAACGTTTTCATAAGTTTTGTAAAGAATCCCAGTGCTTAAAAGTAAGTTGCCTTTTCCGTATTTCCCGTAAAGTAACTTTCAAGCACTGAGTGCGGAAAAGTTACTTTACCGCATTCAGTGCGGAAAGTACTGTTTCCGCACGCAAAACAGTGCGAGAAAGGCACTTTCCGGCACGTAAGTAGGAAAAAATAGTTTCTGGTCACCTCGGAAATTGTTTTTTTAATATCCCACTGAAAAAAATTTAGTTTCCTATAAAAACAAAAATTTCTTGAGTATGCCAAATTGACACAAGGTGATCTTGGGTCTGCTATTTGAAGATCAAAGCATTTTTTCTTTTTTATTGCAACATAATCCCTTTTCCCGCAATTATTACATAACATTACACTCTAGTTTCTTTCTGGTTGGAGTGACAACATTTGCTGAGCTGTAAGTTCATTTGCTTCTTGGTTATGTTAACCTGAGAGTAGAGCTGGAATATAGCATTTATAGAAACAGACGGTATTTGGCTGTAAAAATAAAATGCCAATTATTTATGAAAAATCTTTTAGCTTCATTTTAGCTAATGTGTACCAGAATTTAGATGATTCATCTTTATATTGCTACCTCAGCGTAACAAAATGCGAATATGGATACTTTTGGGAATTTGAAAATGTCTCACGAAAATTTCGTACGTCACATCTCATACGAAAATACATTGTCAATGATTTGTAAACAGAATTTGAACATCCCTTCACATTTTGCAAAAAAATATTTAGTTAAGCTTGCTTTCAGAGTACGACTATATTACACAATAAAATATGCTAATAAAAAAATTAGAAATCCAAACAAAATGAAAATTGTGATATGGAAAAATCAGGAAATGTTTTGTATGAGATACGTGTTTTATTTACGCACTTTTGTATTGTATTAAAATATTTAAAAAAGCTTTAAAAGATATCCCTTTTTATTTCAAATCGTTTTCAAATTTATATGCTACGCCTCTGGAAAATCCCTATAATGCATTAGGCAGCCTCGTTCAAGGTCCTCGAGAGCTCGGGTGATCTATCAATGTCAATCAGTGTCAGTTACCTACTGGTTTGTGTATTTACCGTGGTTAGGCGCTCAACTCGCTAGGTTCCACTATGAATACCAACAACACATTGAACAATTCTCAAGTACAAAACAATGTATATGACTTAAACAAAATCGTTCTTACAAAGTGTTGCACAACTTTAAGGCTAAGAGTTGCAGCAACTAATTAAGTTTATGTTTGCATAGTTTTGCTATAAAACACTAATTAGCAACGCACTATAAATTATAGCAGACATGACATCCTAACTATCCAAACTCATTTGCTTGATTTAGAGTTGGAATATTTCTATATGTTTATAGTATCAGGAAGTTAAGAATATATCGAATTGCAATACATTTTTTTATTATGGCTTTCCACGTTGGGGTATAACCAGTTCTAACTAGCCATTTTTTATTAATCATTTTGTTTGTGGGAATATTTGTAAAACTTTCCTGTATTTCCTTTTTGAGTTGCGTTACACTTTTTTAACTTTACCATGTTTTTTTTTATGGCAGTGGCACACACACTAAAGGGAGATCCTAAGGCCTTCGACGAGCGGTGTGTGTGCGAAGATGTTGATTGACACGGTTCTTGAATAGTTGTTGGTTGTAATTAGGGCACAGTGATGCAGTGTGCCAGGGAAAGGAGTTCTTGTAAAGCGATGTTCTAGGTGTTTCTAGTTGTACGACGAACTGGTGCGCTCCTGCCGTCTGTCGTGACTGTCTGACAGGAGTTGCCAGGGGCGGGATGATGCGGGCCGAATCCTGGGAACATCTGCCGTGAAAGTATCTGTAAAACAGAGACATCTGGGCCACATGTCTGCGGTGTTCCAGACTATCCAGATTCCGGGTCAACTCCGGGTCACCGACGAGACGCACAGCTCTCTTCTGAATGGAATCCAGCAGCTTTAGGGTGTGCTTTGGTCCGGCACCCTAGATATGTGAGCAATATTCTAAGAACCCTTATTTGCGCTTTGTACAGCAAGAGCAACTGCTGCGGTGTATAGAGTTTTTCGTTGCGAAATAGCGCATCAAGCTTCTGGGAGGCTGATTTTGCGATGTTAGCAACGTGGTCATGCCAGGACATATTGCTGTTGACCGAGACACCCAGCAGTCCAATTGACGAGAATGAATGAATGGTCGATCCTGCCATAATGATGTCAGGGTCCGCTGTATTGGCCCTCTTGGTGAACGTTGCTGCTTGGGTCTTTGCTGCATTAAACTGGACCAAATTTCGGTCGCCCCAAGTTTGAACTCTTTCCAGGTATTGTTATCTGTTCCTGTCTGCGGTGGTGAGTCTCAGTCGCTGGTAAGGGTTTTTCTGATCTAAAGTGGGAGACAAGGGTACTGTCATCTGTAAAACTGTAAACAGGATTATTCGTTTCGATCAGCAGGTCATTAATATAGATGAGGAACAGAGTTGGTAAAAGTATTGCGCCCTGAGGCACGCCCGCGTTGATGGTGAATGTGTCCGAGATGTGTTCTTCGGCTGCAACGTGTATGGATCGGTTATTGAAGAAAGTGGCCAGCCAGCTGCAGAGAGAGGCTGGCAGTCCGAAGGACGGCAGTTTGTTGAGCAGTCAGTCATGCCAAACTCTGTCGAAAGCTTTTGAAATATCCAACGTGATCGCTCAAGGCTCTCCGTAGTTTTCAATTGCCCTACTCCATATATGACTGACATAGGCCAATATATCTCCTGTCGATCTCTCCTTGCGAAAGCCGTATTGATTATCGCTGATTATTGTGTTGTTATCGAGGTACTTGAGTAGTTGCTAGTTGACTACACGTTCCATGACTTTGTAGATTATTGGAAGCAAGGCAATTGGGCGATAATTTGAGGGCGTGGTTTTCTTGCCTTTTTTTGAAAACAGTTGCACTCGAGCGACTTTCCAAGAGGATGGGTAAATCCCTTTTCCGTAAGATAGAGAAAAAAGCCTGGAAAAAACGGGTGTTAGTTCGTTGGCGCAGTTCTTTAGCACGATGGCAGGTATTCCGACCGGTCCTGATGACTTTTGCGTATCTAGTTCTTTAAGGATTTTGCGAATATCATGGTGATGAAACTTGACTTCTGCCATGGTAGTGTTGATGTTCGATATGGTGGGTAGAGTCTTGCCTTGGGGGACGTCTAAGGTAGAGTGCGATGAAAACATTTTAGCGAGCATGTTTGCTTTTTCCTTTGCTGTAGTCGCCCTGATGCCGCGTTCGTCCGTCAAAGGTGGCAGAGACGTTTTTGTAAAGTTGTTACTTACTGCCTTTGCTACCGACCAAAAATTCCTGGAACCACTGGGAGATTGCAAAAGTTTATTTCTGATCCTTTGATTGTGTTTGGCTTTAGTTTCGTCGATCACACGTTTGCATTCGTTTCTCGCTTCGACAAAATAATTGCGATTTTCAGCGGTCTGATTTTACTGCCAGTACTTGTAGGCTTGCTGTTTCCTACCTACAGCTCTTTCGCATCTTCTGTCGAACCAGGGCTTTCCTTTTGATGGTGACTTGATGGAATTTGGGATGTATGCTTCCATTCCTGAGGAGATTACTTGCGTGATTTCTCCGCAGCAGACTGACCGGTCGTCAGTGCTAAGGTAGACGTCGAGCCAAGGAAAATCTAGGTAGAACTACCTTAGATCGTCCCAGTTTGCAGAATTGTAATGCCAGATTTTGCGAGGCAATGGTGGGTTCATCTGTATGAGTGGCACTTCACACACCGTTGTAATAAGTTTGTGGTCGGAAGTACCTAATGGCAGACCAACTGTAATTTTGTACTCGTCAGGATTGGTGGTTAGAATAAGATCCAGAAGGGCGGCGAATTCGCTCCTCTCTGAGATTCGAGTTGGTTCGTCTACAAGTTGAGTAAGGTTGCAGCTGATGGCAAATGCTTCAGCTTCTCTACCTTCGTTGTCGGTCTTGTTGTGATGTTTGAGCCAGTGTGTTTTGTGGGCATTGAAGCCTCCCAGAACGATTATTTCTGAACTGGGGTGATCGACCTGTCTTGAGTCAAAAGTGGTAGCTAGTGTTGAGAAAAAGCTTTGGCAGGCTCTATCGCTCGGAGGGCGATAGAGACAACATATAAACTTGGTTAATCCCTTGGCGGTGAACTTGAGCCACATGACATCAAGGTTGTTCGATTCGAGTGTTTCCTCGCGGTGGCATGAAAGGACGCTTCGTACAAAAAGGCATATTCCGAACTTATGTCTAAATCGGGTATGTAAATCGTAACCAGAATAGGGGTAGTTCACTGTTGTTGTAGAACATACTTGTGTTTCTGTTTGGGCTGGTATGTGTGGTCTATTTGCTTGTAGATGGGGGTGTACCAAATTTATATTTGTATTTAGGCCTCTTATGTTGCAGAAATCTAATCTAAATTGGTACGGTATCTTTAGTACCTGTGAAACGCGGAATGAAGGGCTCCCAGGGCCACCCAGCGTCCGGAGATCCGAATGGCCGGGGAGTTTACTTCCGGAATATTTTGATCCTGGAAACACCATCATCCATATTCCTACTGTGGAAGCCAGGAACACCAGCGCGGAAGCGGAACGTGATTTGGGAAAACCACTTAGCGCCTCCCAGTTCTGGTGGAGTGGTCTTTCACCGGACGATGCGAGTAGGCGTATGCATCTACCACCTAAGGCCGCTTCCACTGGAAGCATCGGCTTCAGACTCATTGCTCTGGTGGTCCCTAGTCTGACAGGGGTAAAAATGGAGTCTGTTGGATTACTCCCCAGTGATCAGCTCCAGACTTTGTGTTCTCCGGCCTGGAGGAGGACGATGGGATTTGATGGGCCACATCCCGTGGCAACTTGCAATGGCGGGGCGTCACTCCCCGTAATCAAACTGCTTTCACCAGTTTGACGTTCCTGCCAGCTAATACAATGCAGCCCCTCTTGTCACAAACTGTCATTGATCAGCTCCACACCTTGTAATTTGGTGTTCTCCAGCCTGGGGGAGGACGATGAGATTTGATGGGCCATATCCCATGGCAACTCGGAATGGCGGGAGCATCACTCCCCGTAATCAAACTGCTCTCACCAGTTTGACGTTCCTGCCAGCTAATACAATGCCCTCTTGTCACAAACTATCATTGATCGGCTCCAGACTTTGTACTTCGGTGTTCTCCAGTTTGGGGGAGGACGATGGGATTTGATGGGCCATATCCCATGGCAACTCGGAATGGCGGGGGCATCACTACCCGTAATCAAACTGCTCTCACCAGTTTGACGTTCCTGCCTGCTAATACAATACTGCCCCTCTTGTCACAAACTGTCATTTATCAGCTCCAGACTTTGTACTTCGATGTTCTCCAGCCTGGGGGAGGACGACGGGGTTTGATAGGCCATATCCTATGGCAACTCGGAATGGTGGGGGCGTCACTCCCCGTTATCAAACTGCTCTCACCAGTTTGACACTGCTCTCACCAGTTTGACGTTCCTGCCTGCTAATGTGGTTGAAATGTCACTTAATGCAGAGAAATATTTGATATTTTTGTTACAGCCTCTACGCGATTTTTGAGCTTTCTGTAAGCACTTTAATTCTATTTTTAATAATTCGGTATTCGTGATATTTTTCAGAACAAGCAATTCATACAGACTTTTTTTACTAATTTACGTTTGCTTCATTCATAGTGTCATTCAATGAAAGAATTTTAAAATATTTTTGTTATTTAGTTCCTTTTTTTATTATTTTGCTTCTCTTTGTATCGGACAGTCATCTTATGTTTTTATTATCTTTTATTATATTGTTTACTGATATTACTTCTTGTCGGTACTTTTTAAGTACTGCAATTTTATTTACAATTATTTTGTTAACATAGATATTAGATTTGCTATGTTTCGATTCGCAATCCAATTAGAATTAATGAACTGCTTTTCCCTAATTTATATTTCTTCGTCGAAGGAGCAGATGTACTAATAGGCTCAAATTTGCTTTTACCTATTTAATTTATTGCACCAAAAATATTTTTTTATTAAAGGTACATCCTACATTAGACATGCTCTTTCTATCCATACTACAGGAACATTGACACAGTTGTGTGTGAAATATAAATTCTAATTGTTGCAAGGAAAAATCTGGTCTTAATTGGAGAATTAATCTCACGTGAATTGTGCTCTTTGAACAGGAAATAGGTATATAATATCGAATTGTCTAAGCCGAAAGACTTAAGAACAAGAAATTGTAAATATACCGAAAAATTAGCATTAAGCTGAACGTAATAAGAAATGGCAGGGCCGAAATGGTAAGTACCGAGAAATTGGCCTTGGACGAACGTAATTAGCGGAACGATAGCCCCGTGTATCCAGCGAATCTTTAGAAGGAAACTTAAAGACGGATTTTTGTTAAGGGATGACGTGAGTACTACGGTCGCTGAGCATATAGAATTAAGTGGGGTACGCGCTTACTGTGATTGAATCATTCTAGAGGCCATGCTTGCAAGTTGGTAGTTCTAGATAATCCGTTACTAGATTATTGGAGTGGATAGGGCGAATTTCAGTTAACAGAGCGGTAAGTATTGATCATTTCGATCGGAAACAGACAAAGGTTTTTATACTAGATATATTTTCTCGGAAATTATTTGTGGCTGACTTTGCCGATCTGTCCGTTACGGCGGAACTCTTAGATGGTTTAACGGATATAATTTCTATGAAAAATGTATCGTGCTCTAAGCATATTTTATGCTTTTTATTCATTTAATTTAAATTATGAAATGATTACATAGTCACAAGTATCACCATGGCTAAAATATTATGAAAAACCCAAAAACAAAATGGATAATACCATACCATAATATCCACATTTGAATAATATGGTACACCATTTAAAAATAATAATTTTACGATATATCTTCTGGAAGTAAGTGCTTTATCCATAATAATAACAGGGGATATATTGGCCTATGTCACTCATGAAGTAGGGCAATTGAGAACTACGGAGAATATCGAGGGAGTGCGTTGGATATTTCAAAGGCATTCGACAGAGTTTGGCAAGACTGATTGCTCAACAAACTGTCGTCCTTCGGGCTGCCAGCCTCCTCTACAGCCGTATTGCCAGTTTCCTGAAGAAGCGATCTCTGCACGTTGCAGTCGATGAACACATCTCAGACCATTCACCATTAATACGAGCGTGCCTCAGGGCGCAATACTTTCACCAACTCTATTTCTCATCTTTATTAATAACCTGCTGACGGAACCCAATAATCGTGTTTACAGTTTTGCAGATGACAGTACCCTTGTCTCCCATTTTAGATAAGAAAAACCTTTACCAGCGACTGAGACAAGATATGAAAAAAGTTCGAACATGGGGCAACAGAAATTTGGTCCAGTTCAATGCAGTAAAAACCCAACAAGCTACGTTTACCGAGAAAGACAATACGGTGGGCCCTAACAACATTATGGCAATATCGACCATTCCTTCATCCTCGCAATTCGGACTACTAACATCATAAAGTCAGCCTCGTAAAAGCTTGGTCCGGTATTTTGCAACAAAAAACTGTATAAGCTGCAGCAGCTGCTCTTGCACTACAAAGCGCAAGAGCTTAGAATATTGCTATCACGTCTAGGGTGCCGCACCAAAGTACACCCTAAAGATGCAGGATTCCAGTCAGGAGAGAGCTGTGCGTCTCGTCGGCGACCCGAACTTGACTCAGGATCTGGATAGTCTGGAACACCGCAAACATGTGGCCGGTATATCCCTGTTTTACAAGGCAGATATTTCAGGATTTGGCGCGCCTCATCCCGACCCCATCAACGCCTGTTAGACAGTCGCGGCAGGCGGCAAGAGCACACCCGTTCGTTGTGCAACTAGGAACACCTAGAACGTCATTTTACAAGGACTCCTTTATCTGGCACACTGCATCGCTGTGGAGCTCACTCCCAGGACATCTGTTTCCACCAAATAACAACCTACAGCTATTCAAGATCCATGTTAATCACCTGTGAAGACACACCGCTCGTAGAGTGCCATAGGATCTCCCTATAGTGTGTATGTCATTGCCATAAAAAAGTAAAGCTAAAAAGGTGGGCTGAGCGCTAGCACCAATTAAGCCTGTGGCTACGAATACTCTAAATACTTTTAGATTTGGTATACTTGAGTCCGTTCGATGCTCGAATAGAATAAATGAATTTATAGCACACACGTCTAAAAGTACCACATTATTCGGTTCAACCACTTTTTCGATTTTCTGTCAATTTCATAAATGGATTTTAACATGTCCATTTTATCCACATGCAAAATTCCGAAGGATCGCACATGCACGTATCAAAAATCAAACAAGTTTGTTTTGATCCGGCCAACGGAAAGTGACACACGAGCTCTGACGTGCAAACTAGAATAAATGCGTTAGGTTTCTTCTGTTTGGTTTTTGCTGCGTGCACGTCAGAGCACGCACGACTAAAAAACGCACAACCTCGACCTTAGTTGACTGCATCAACAGTTCATTCTGGTTGGAAAATTTAATATGGACAGGTTTTTTTAAATGAACAATCTTTCCACCCACCATGTAACAAAATTTTTCAAAAAACCTCGCTGAATGTTTTCTTGTCAATGAGTACAAGGCCCTTTTGTCCTTGAACCTAATAAAGAGTTGCACGTAGTTTCCTTGAAGGTATGTTTGAAATTGTTCAAGTGGAATTGTAGTTAATTGAGCAGGAACTGCTCGATTGCTTCTCATGGTCATGCCAGGACATATCGCTGTTGACCGAGACACGCAGCAGTCCGATTGACGAGGATGAAGGAATGGTCGATCCTGCCATAATGATGTCAGGGCCCGCTGTATTGGCTCTCTTGGTAAACGTGGCTGCTTGGGTCTTTGCTTCATTGAACTGGACCAAATTTCTGTCGCCCCAGATTTGAAAATTCTCCAGGTCTTGACTAATTGCTGTAATCTGCTCCTGTCTGCGGTGATAAACCACATTCGCTGCTAAAGGTTTTTCTGATCTAAATTGGGAGACAAGGGTACTGTCATCCGCAAAACTGTAAACCGGATTATTCGTTTCGGTCAGCAGGCCATTAATATAGATGAGGAACAGAGTTGGTAAAAGTATTGCGCCCTGAGGCCCGCCCGCCTTAATGGTGAATGTGTCTGAGATGTGTTCATCAACTGCAACGTGCAGGGATCGGTTCTTAAGGAAACTGGTAGGCTAGCTGCGGAAAGAAACAGGCGGTCCGAAGGACGGCAGTTTGTTGAGCAGGATGTCATGCCAAACTCTGTCGAACGCCTTCGAAGTATCCAACGCAATCGCTCGAGTAGTCCTGAATTGCCCTACTTCATATATGAGTGACATAAGCCAATATATCTCCTGTCGATCTCTCTTTGCGAAAGCCGCACTGATTATCGCTAATTATTCTGTTGTTCTCGAGGTACTTGAGTAGTTGTTGATTGACTACACGTTCCATGACTTTGGAAATTATTGAAAGCAAGGCAATTGGGTCATAGTTTGAGGGTGTGGTTTTCTTGCCTTTTTTGGAGCAGGTTGCACGTGAGCCACTCTTCAAGAAGATGGGTACATTCCTTTTCCGTAAGACAGAGAAAAAAGCCTGGAAAAAACGGGTGTTAGTTCGTTAGCGCAGTTCTTTAACACGATGGCAGGTATTCCGGCCGGTCCTGTTGCCTTTTGCGTATCTAGTTCTTTAAGGATTTTGCGGATATCACGGTGATGAAACTTGACTTCTGCCATGGTAGTGTTGATGTTCGATATGGTGGGGAAAGTGTTGCCTTGGGGGACGTCTAAGGTAGAGTGCGATGAAAACATTTTGGCGAGCATGTTTACTTTTTCCTTGGCTGTGGTCGCCGTGATGCCACGTCCGTCTGTCAAAAGTAGGAGAGACGTTTTTGTAAAGTTATTACTTACTGTCTTTGCTACCGACCAAAAATTCCTGGAGCCACTGGGGCATTGCAAAAGTTTATTCCTGATCCTTTGTTTGTGTTTGTCCTTAGTTTCGTCGATAACACGTTTGCATTCGTTTCTCGCTTCGACAATAATTATTTGTGTATTTAGAGCGCAAAGTAACGGATTGCCGCTTGAGAAAGAGTGTTACTGCGCGACGCGTACCGGAGCGCTGTGATCTTTCGAAAACGGCAATCTTACTTTGCACTCGAAAAACACACAGAACTTTTTCTACAGCCCCATTTTTTAAAATTACACGCACATTTTTCTCTATTCTTATTCTAAAATTTGACATATTATTTGGGTATATCTAGAATAGGAGTGCCAGCAACAACTGTAATAAACGCACGACGGTCTTTTATTTATTTTCGATTGCCATGGCTATTCATAGCATACTCCACGGAAAAAGTGAGAATTTTCATGTCCATATTCGCGCTAGAGCGCAAAATAAGAATCCGCGGCATTCGTCGATTTTGCGATTTCATTTCAATTTAGTAATTAGTTATTTTGCCCGCAGCTGTAGAAAATACTTACTTGTGTATTTAGAGTGCAAAATAACGGAATGCCTGGAGCGCAGTAATCTTTCGAAAACGGCAATCTTACTTTGCGCTCAAGAAACACACAGAACTTTTCTATAGCCGCATTTTTAAAATTAAATGCACATTTTTCTCTATACTTATTTTGAATTTTGCAAATGGCTGTCAGTTTTGACAGATTATATTCGGGATTTCGGCATATTTAGAACAGGAGTGCTAGCAACAAACTGTAACAAACGCACGACTGTCGTTTATTTTCCTTCGGTTTCCATGACCATTCACAGCACGCTCGACGGAAAAAGTGAGAATTTTCTTTTCCATGTTTGCGCTAGAGCGCAAAATAAGGATCCACGGCATTGGTCGATTTTGCGATTTAATTTGAATTTAGTAATTATTTATTTTGCGCGCGGCTGTAGAAAAAATAATTTTCAGCGGTCTGATTTTGCTGCCAGTAATTAAAGGCTTGCTGTTTCCTAGCTACAGCTCTTTCGCATCTTCTGTCGAACCAGGGCTTTTCTTTTGACGGTAACTTAATGAAATTTGGGATGTATGCTTCCATTACTGAGGAGATTACTTGAGTAATCTCTTCGCAGCAGACTGGCGGGTCGTTAGTGCCAAAGCAGACGTCGAGTTAAGGAAAATCTAGGTAGAACTCCCTTAGATCGTCTCAGTATGCAGAATTGTAATGCCAGATTTTGCGATGCAATTGTGGATCCTTCTGTAGATGTGGAAATTCACAAACCGTTGTAATAATTGGGAGGAAGTATCTAATGGCGGATCAACTGTAAATGTGTACTGGTCAGAATTGGTGGTTAGAAAAAATCCAGGAGGGCCGGAGGGCGGTGAATCTCTGAGATTCGAGTAGGTATGTCTACAAGTTGAGTAAACCCGCAGCTGATGGCAAATGCTGCTCTACCTTCGTTGTCCGTGGTGTTTTGATGTTTGAGCCAGTTGATGTTGTGGGCATTGAAGTCTCCCAGAACGATTATTTCTAAATTGGGCTGATCGACCTGTATTGAGTCAAAAGTGGTAGCTGGTGTTGAGAAAAAGCTTTTGGTAGGCTCTAGCGCTAGGATGGTGATAGAGTCAACATATAAACTTGGTTACTCCCTTGGCGGTGAACTTGAGCCACATGACATCAAGGTTGTTCGGTTCGAGTGTTTCCTTGCGGTGACATGAAAGGTCGCTTCGGACAAAAAGGCATATTTCGAACTTATGTTTAAATCGGGTGTGTAAGTTGTAACCAGAATAGAGGTAGTTTACTGTTTTTGTTCTAGAATATATTTGTATTTTTGTAAGGGCTAATATGTGCGGTCTATTTGCTTGTAGATGTACGACCATTCTCTCAGAAACTCAAAGGGTGTCAGTGCCCTGAAATGAGATACATTGAAATGATCTTTTTCAATGTACAAACAGAAGTTCCAAGCATATACTCCTAAATTTGGAGCGCTTGGACACATTGGAAAATATTTTTTGCCAAATATATTTCTTTATGTTTTGATATATTGGCGAAAATACAATCTGCCCTTATAAAGCATCAAGTGATCAGCAATGGCAAATACGCGTTCCGAGTCAACCAACATCATGCAGTTATCTCTAAGCATAGCCATGGTAATTCTAAGTCTACGCAAAGGTGCATTTTCCCTTGCTGCTTCGGGTAGAGAAAACCGAACAAACCTGAGAATGGAAAGGTACCTGTTTCAACTCATAATATACTTGTCAAAAACTTTAGGCCCAGATCACAAAAGACTATTGCTCCAGTAATCTGTTTTACCAGGGCACTTTACTAATCCAATAATAAAGTGAGGTGCTGTAAAAGCACATATTTTATTTGCTGTATTTTGTCACCTCTTTTATTTGCCCACTCACATAATTTTGAGACGACATTTGGACTTAAAAAACATTCGAAACAATTAACTGGATCTTTGCATTCATCAAAATCAATGGCAGGGTGAAAATTATATTCAGAGTAAAAATCCATCGGTGTGGTGTAGGTGCTTGCACCTGCCAATCGTCCATGCTCACGTTTTCAATAACGTGTCGTCGTCACTCTCTGAATAAGTCTCCAGTATCAATAATTACCGAACCATCACTAAACTCGTACTCCGAATCCTCACAATTACCCGTCATTATACATCAAATTTGCAAAATAAAGCAACGTCTAAATCGAAAACACAGTAAATAAATATAAAACAAACTTTTCCGCTAAAACGCAACCCTCCATACTATGTCTTGGCTTAATAATATAGGCCTTTATGAATGATATCCATATGTGGATATGATGGTAGCCTGAAGGCACCCTAAAAATATTCACATGTGAAGTACTGCATGCGAAGTGGTTAAATCAATGTCTGATTTAATGCGATACATATTATTTATGACACGTTATGTCTTACTTGTTTCATTGATGGAGCTTATCTGCGATCACTTTAAAGTAAACATAAACATAAAAGGAATGAAACTGCTCTTTTGTTCTTATTAATTTCGGACCTAAACCAAAATTAAGACCTTGTTAAACATTTTTATATCTTCCATTTAATGCGAAAACTTAATGTACAGCCAATCTAAAAATAACTAACCAAATATTCCTAAGCATTAGAAATAAATTAGGGAAAGAAATTGTGTCTTTTTATTATTGCATATTGATTTCGCGAATGCCGACATGAAATCGCTGTAAAAACTTTTTATTCTATAGACAAACTTCCAAGTACATTGAAAAATCAATTTCTGAGTAATCTCTTACATTTTTAATGATCGTTAGGAGGTCGGACAACGAGAACTTTCCCATTAAACTCGAGTGATTCGAAAACAGAGCTTCAATTAGAACCTGGAAAGTTTGAAGTATAATAATTATGAGTTGCATTGAACAGATAAAACTTTGCGGGTCGGATACGGACTTTAGGTAATTAATAAAGCCGTGGAACATTTTATGTCTGCTTTTACTTAGGTATAATTAGTCTGACAAAAAATATTTGCAACTCGGATGATTCTATATTTACGTTAATAAAAATCCGACTTATTAGAAAAGTAATGTTTTCAGACAATAATTGAAAAAGTTGACATAATATTCGCTTTCTGCAAGCCCCATTAAGTGACATCTGGTGAGTAATCGGTAAACCAACTAGTACTTTTACACATTGCCATCGAAAAAAATTAAACGACAGTTCTATAGGGAACAAGCTTTTCAAATGCTTTTATGATTTGAAAATGTCAGGAAAATAGACTGTTTAGGAAAAATAATTTAGATTTGTAGGTCAGCACAAATGAAGGCTTCTTTAAATCAAGTAATATGTTTCTAAAAAAGCTGCTAACAAGAATCTACCTGCCTTTTATACAGGGTGAGCTAACAGGGTTTAAACTTTTTGCGATTTTGAGCTTTGACACTACACCACTTAATATTTTATTACTGGAAAAGCGAGTAGTCTGGAACAATCAAACATTCGGGCAATAAAGAGGCGGATATCAGCAGAACATACCAAAAAATTGCATCGATCCGAATGAAAATGTTGAATAGGTGATTTTTTGATTTTCAGGTTGAAAAATCTACTTTAAGAATACATGCCAACCAACGCATAACTATTTTCAAACAATCAAGCTAAGATTCGTAAACCTCGTGATCTCTGCTATAAAAATGATCATTTATAGTTTTCCGCACAAAAAGAAAGAAATACGAGAAAATCGAGTTTAATTTGCAACACGCAGAAAATCTATAAACGTTTCCAGTATTTCGGCAACTTTACGAGTCTGCAGAGATAGTTTTGCTTCTGATGCATTGTGGGTAGTATGTAGGAGTACGTATTTCAATATTTAGACATAACGTTTTGGGTAGAATATGTTTAATTGCCTAAAATCTCATTGAAAACTGTTTGAAGCTGATAAAAATGGGCCAGGATCAGGAAATGTAGAAATTATTTGATGTTTAGAGGTAGCTTCTGGTGAATTTTATTGCAGATGTCGAAGTAAAATTTTACCTTTATCGCTGCGTTTTTGTGTCAAGTAGATTTATTTGCCAGAAATCGCATTTAAAACGATTTGAAGATAAGAAAATAGGCCATGATAGGAGAATTTGGATATTTTTCATGCAATAGCAGCTGTTTCTGCCGATTTTATGAGATATTTCAAAATTTTGCTTTAAACATCGAAGTTGTGACAGGTAATTTTAAAATATAGAACGTAAAAACTACTTAGACGTATAGTTATATAATAATATAATTGTTGAAGTTTTCAATTCTGCCTTGCGGCATTAATAACACACCGTTTTTGTATGTATTTTACAAATAATAATACAACATTTACATGCTTCCATGTTTCAACAATGATATTACATATAAGATGTGATCATTAAAGTTCAAGCCTTTGACACTGGTACACACGATCGTTCACCGCCTTTCTCACAGCATCTGCACATAGCGAATAAGCCACGAGTGTGAACTTACTATAAGGAAATAGGGTAATATCTTTTCTGAGTTTAAGTCAATCAGATATGCTATCACCTTTATTATTTTCTATTTATGCTTTTGATATGGGTAAGAATATCGTATATGCTAGACTGCAACAGTATACTGACGATCCTCAATTATACATTCCTATTAACCAATTAAAGCCGGATTCTCCCCCCCCCCCCTCCGACGCATTGTTTTCGCATAAAAAAATAAAAATAGTTTTACTTCAGGGTCAAATCTCTAAAAATTTGATGCGGTAACTGTTATGTGAAAATCTTTTTTTTCTTTTTTCAAGCTATTGCCTTTGTTTAATATTAGTTGTCAATTAATTTAGAAATAAGTAACTGATTACTGTAGGAAAAAATGAAAGAACAATTTCAAGTGCCAATAATGATTACTACATTAGAATTTGAGCGAGGATTTTAGCATGCTCAAACACGAATTTTATTTTTTTAGCGAAAACCATGCCTCGGGAGAAAGAGAATCAAGAGATCAAATTTGCACAGAAATAAATTATAATTTCAATAATAATTTTTACTTTAAGAAAAAGCAGTGGCGTACAATTTTTTTTCCAAAAAATTCAATGCAAAACCCGTACGGACGCCACTGGTAGAAATAATCAATTTATTTAAACATCGAAAAATGCATCTTGATGTATACCAAATTTCATAAAGATATTTAATATGGTATCAGACTTATTTTATAAAATGGATTTTTCTCTAAAAATTTTACCACCCTGTAACTTAAAAGTTAAGACGTTTAGAACATAGACTATTTTTTTTCTCGTATTTTTCTTGAAATTGATGTCATTAAGGAACACCCTGTATAGCCTGCGAAGGAAAAGGATCTAATTTTTTTTTGTAAAATTGGTATTAAAAAAAAAGAAGTGCCTCACCTTTATTAGCACAAACTGAAGTGAAAAGTCTGAAAGAGGTCTTAGGAAGTGAGCTTCTATTTTTTAAAGGTTTTTTTCCTCAACTTTTGCCCCTAGTTTCGACACTTCTTTTTTGCTTTTTCTTTAACTTTTTTTTCATAATGCATTTTTTCCATTTTTGCCATCTCCAACCTCGTAGCTCAACTTCTTTGTCTTTTTTTCACCGAAAACCGCATTTCTCTAACTTTTTTTTATTATTTTTATATCGTTTATAATATTTTTATTAACTTTCCGAATTTTTTAAGTTTTTCAATTTTTTTCCATTTTTCGAAAATATTTGGGTATCCATTAGGGGTGGTGAGCTGGGAGTATAATTCCCCCACTGATGACCTCGTAACACATGGTCATCGCTTGTCAGATTTTCGATTCGAATCTCCGTTGCAGAGATATCGGCAAAAAACGTTTTTTTTCATAAATCCCCAGTTAAAAGAGTCCCCAAAGATAGCACCCCACGAGGCGCACCTACCATAAAAATTTCGACCCCGTAGCTCTTCCCGTTCTCCCGAAGAACTTTGAACATGCGACCATTTGGTTACTCTAGGTTAATAGTACTCTTTTATGTTATTGTCTATGGAAAATTGCAAAACAATGAACACATAATCCAAGATCACATTTTTAGTATTGTGTACGATCAACCGACGAGCACCCCTCTCCTGCACACCTTCTACGCTTTTTGTTCTCTATGGGTACGATAAGATGATTTATCCCATCTTGCCTGACATCATCGAAAATTCTGTTTAGTGTTACACTATTTTTGCAAGTTGATTGTGTGCAGGACTTTCATATTTATTTAGGTAAGTAGTTGCGAGCTCACGTCGAAAATTTAAATTTGTTGTTGCCTCCCAGAAGACTTGTATCGTATCTACGCATTTTGCATTGCCGTATCAATTAGCCAGGTAAGTATGGGTCATTACTATTTTTGCTACGAATGATTATACGATGTCGGGATAAATTTTCGTCCATTCGATCTGTACCACCCATAAATTTATAGTACATCCCCACTACATGTAGATGCGTTACTCTATTCTCAATCGGTGTATAACGTTTTACTTGCTGAATGACTTACACCAAATGATGTAGATGCCATAATTGCAACTACATTGTCCATCTATTTAGTCCACATTATGCCATCTTCTTTGTCAATTTTTTTTCATCTGTGGGGGGAAACTTTGGGAATTCGATTTTCCCTAATGGTTCCCGTAAGTCCATATTCTCCTTCTTTCAAATATGCCCATGAATTGAAGGCAGTGAAAAGTTTGCCCACATATATTTGTTAGGGAAGATTTTTTTCAGGTCCAAAATCGAAACCAGCGGAGTAGCACCTTTACCAAATGCAGCTTTGTAGAGGTCGTTTCAATTGGGATTCTTACCTTGATATGGACACCGTGCTTTGTACCCGAATCGAATTGGTTTGCCTAGGATAAACTGTTGCAAATTATGGGCGTCATAATATTTAAACAATGATTCGTCATAGTTATTCCTATTTTCGGCTTATAATATTTCCAAAATTAACTTTGAACCTTCCTTATTACTGGCCTCAATTTCCGCATTTTATCTGTGTTAACCCTTTTTGTATTATTGGCGCAATGCAGAAAGCACATTATTTGAAAAAAAGATGTCGTGACGCATTGTTTTATTTATAATTTCTTTATTTACTATTACTAAATTCACTACCGGAATCCCAATAGTTTCACTTTCCAGGAAGACTATTATAGTCTGAAATTATCATTATTGCCCGAAAACATCTCAGTTCTCCATAGTAACCTTCGGATCGAAGCATATTTATTGATTCTTCTAATATAAGCATTCCATCATGAAAAAAAATAAAATAATTCAGTTAGAGATAAATCTCTAAACTGTGTGTAGAATGTATTGGAAGAGTTGATAAACGAATAAGGCCCATCCATGTTCGGTCGGTATATTTCTTTCCCTTTAATGATCTAAGAAAAATATCCAAATGTTGTGACTTATCATTCACGGGAAACTATTAATTTTTCTCAGCCTCTACTATTACATCGTCTTTTTCTGATGCACGGGTATCATTCGAAAGACGAACTTCAACGCTAGCGAGTAACTGGCGATCCGACAAGTTATGCACCAATCAACCTTCGTGCTCGTCAGCTGAATCCTCATCTATTAAAATGTCAGGGTCTGTATGTATATGTCCGATACTTTATTTTCATCCATGAAGGCTATATGTAATGCTTCTTGAAGCAAAAAACCTCTCCTGAAAAAAAAAAAATACTCTCACATTGACCTAGTGAGACCATACGGTAACAGCCAAGTAGACAGGCCCATAACAAGGGCATTTTTAAGTTAGGTGATGACACATGCATTAGGGTAAAAACTAACTATATAGCTACGTAATATTTAGAAAAAAATCGGTTCTGGGCTACATGTTTTTAACAAAACACACACGTATCTCACTTTCAAAACACTAGCAAGATTTGTAAGATTCAATCCTAACTAACCGTACTTATAAAAGTGATTACTAGAGACATCTAGTGTTGAAACGTCCAACTAAAGCGAATACTCTTCAGATTACAATCATTTCAGCAGTCTTGGAGCGAGGGCGGTGTGACCAAGTGGTTACAATAGACTTTGATGGGGTAATAATCAAGATATCGACACAGCACAGCGGCATCTTACTTCTGATTTGAAGCTCATTCATTGCTCTGCGAGAAGTCATAACTTAAAACTAAATACGCCTAAATCACAAATTATCATCTTGGGTGGTGGTGCTGCCAGAAAAAAATTTGAACGAAAAATGCGTTATCAATTAAATAACAGCGAGTCAAGCCAAAAATTTGGGTCTCATTTTTAATAGATCTTTAACGTTCCAATCATATATAAAATTTAAAATGAAAGCCTCGTACCTTCGTTTAAGAGAACTTTATAAATTAAAAAAAATATCTGTCATCTTTAAACTGATCTATCTAGTTCTTAAGTTTTCAATAATAATATACAGATTACAGAAATGTCTGTTATATTGTAATTTTAGCAATTTTGAAAAATATGGTCGTTATCGCCTTAACTGTTTTTCTTTGATATTTCATGACGGGCGTAAAATTTTTACGGCTTTAATAAAAGCGAATCCCAGTTGTCTTTGTAGCGCCATATTAACTGAACGAGTGACTCTGATAACACCGAACTTTTGCCAAAAGAGATGAAATTTTGTAACATTACCGGAGGGTTAGAATGCATTTTCTTTGTGCTCTGAACTTTTGAATTTGGTTTTACCGTTTCCTTTATGTTTAGATAACAGCGAGTAGTAGTAAAATTAGAGCATAGGGATTGTACCTGTTTTAGAATTATTCAGGGGACAAAAGATAAAATGGGTCATATAATATTCTCTTATTGACTATTATTATACTTTATTTGAATTTTAACGTTTAAAAAATTTACATTTCATCCGATCGGACGAAGAACTATACCTTTCCGATGTGTTTTCTCATCGCAAAAGTCATGAATCCAGTATATTGTATTCGTTGCTTGGCAACATGCAATAACTGTACGTACAACATTTCCGTCCTAGGCTGGGAATATAACATTCCCGGCCTAGGCCGGGAATATAGAATTTCTGTCATATTTAAACTAATGCTGGCAACCGAAGACGGTTTTTCGGATAGTCGGTTAACCGGTTTCGGATTATCCACGGTTTTTCAAAAAACCGAAACCGGTTAACCGGATACTCGGTTAACCGATTACCCGATTTCTCGTTTAACCGATTAATCGATTAAGCGAATAACCGGTTTCTCGGTTATCTAGTTACATGGCACTGGGCCATCGGGTTCTCAAGTAATGGTAAAAAAGATAGAAAGTAAAGTAAAAACTGGGTATTTGGAATCGTAACATACCACATACCTACTGGACGGTGATTAAATTTGGAAATGCTTTTAGAGGGCGATTGAAAAATAATATAATAGAATACCTTTATAATTATTTAAGTTTTAAAAAATTGTAATATTTTTTCTGCTCAGAATCTATATCGATTGTAATTTGTAACAAACAATATTTTTAATTTAATTATTACCTTCGGGATTAATTCAATAACGACCAAAAACTGGAATAAATTTGGTACACTAGAATTTAATGATTGTGCCCTCCGCGGGCAGTATTTTCCTTAATATCGGCAGGAAAACTGAAGTAATGGAAATATGCTTAAGAACAAATTATAAATTATGATGATGACTGTGTATTAACCGATTAACCGGTTATCCTATTTACCGTCTATCCGATTAACCGGTTAACCGGTTATCCGGATACCCGGTTTTCACTATTATTCGAATACCCGGTTTTATCCGAAACCGGTTTTTAAGAAAACCGAATAACCGGTTTCAACTTTTCACGGTTTTTGCCAGCACTAATTTAAACACCTTGTTTGTCAGATCTGACGTTTATCAAAAAGCAACATTTAGCTGTGGTTTTCCTAGTTACGTAATAAACTCCAAGCTCGCTCGATTCAAAACTTGATATTATGATGAGTTTAAATTTAAAACACCGTTTTTATTTAGAAAAATATTTGGCTCTATTTTTATAAATAAGTATTATAATTAATTCCGATCAGATTAAAAATAGTATGTGCAACTCGTAGGAAAAGCACATTGCTTTTCCTCCTAGTTACACAATATACTATTTTTAAATTTTAAACTCTGAATTATTACAATATTATACATTATCATATTATTCGATTTTCCTTTGCTGGAGTGGTTACAATTCATTATTTTGATGCCTGAAACTATTTAAATCACATTATCGTTGGCAATTTTCTAAAAATCATAGTTTATTAAATGTCTGTATTCAATTCATTAGGATTTTACTACTTCTGATAAACGCATCACGTTTCAATACATTTTAAAAGATGAGATCTAATGGCAACAAGTGAAATTTTTCGCAAAATATTACTCAAGTTTTCAAAACGAGAACAAATAATAAATAATTCACCGCATAGCGGACCGAATAAACTTGACGCGAGTTCGTGGCTCTAAAATAACGGAAAATTAAAACATTTCAAGTCAATTTGTTCATTTCTTGAGGTCCCTTATAAATTGATTCTAATTTAAATTGTCACGACTAGTTAATCGTGACGCCACGCCAGGGGTGGAGTGCAGGTTAAATAGCTTAGATTATGAATCGATCTACGTCAAATGAAAAGACATAATAAAGAATGTACTTCGGTAAAACAGTAACGACAACTGTTGGTCAAGGACTGAATGAGAAAGCAATAACAACGTCTATTGGTCAAAGCCTGTCCTTCCGGTTAAGGTATGGTTTGAATTGTTTATAGGTCTAAGTCTCTGTATCATAATAAGATTATTTAAGAATGGTGTTGTGGTTTAATTTAAGATTAGGTTTGGTTATTTCACGAGATAATTATTTAATGTTCTTGGTTTATCTTAATTTCACTCAGCACTTTAAGTCACTATATTTCTCTATTGTGAATGTCTTATTTCTTTGGGTACAGGAAGATGTACAGGCAAGTTATCAGAAATGCACAAAGATGTACTATTTCAAACGTTTGCGTAATTCCAACAACCAGCAAAAAGAATCTTGGTCCATTGTTGGTGAAATAACTGGGAGAGCTTCCAATAATACCAAAATAACCAACATTAATGCAAGCGATCTCAATAATTACTACTGCGCAGTTGCTGAAAATCTGACTAGGGACTTGCACCTTGCAACTGACCCTCTATTTTATCTCCAAAACGCCCGTGTTCCTGAAACGCTTCATTTTTCTTCAACCACACGTCAAGTGGTGGATTAAACTATCAAATCTATGAAAAACAGGAAGGCTGCTGGTGAGGATGGAATTTCCTTAACATAATGGCTCAAACCAATGGATGCCATTGATGCGTTGTCCTCCGCCATTGACGTGTCATTTGAAACGGGGATTTTTCCGTCTATACTGAAAGTTTCCAGGGTCATTTCCCTCCACAAGGGAGGTGACAATAGTTCCCCGTCAAATTATAGGCCGACTTCTCTTATTTCCACACTGTCAAAATTAGTTGAAACCCTTGCTCATAAACGAATTACTTCTTTCCTAGAAAAACACAAGATAATAAATCAACACCAGTATGGTTTTCAACAGGGGAGTCTATCTGATACTATGTTTGATCTTTTATCGAATTTATTTCGGCGTGTCAACAGAGGGAACGCCTCCACGGCAGTGTTCTGTGACTTATCTAAGGCGTTTGAGTAAATGAGCCACATTATACTGTTGCGGATACTATCGGTTTATGGCTTCCGTGGTGTGGCTTCTGAGTGGATTCAATCCTTTCTTTCGGATCATGTTCAGTTTGTGTCTTTGGGGGGCGTTTCATCCAGTAAGCAGAGTGTTTCAAGGTGTCCCCCAGGGCTCTGTCTTGGGACATACTTTGTTTCTAATCTGCAATGACGATCTTCTTCAGCTTGACTTGTCTGATTCCATCACGGCTTTCGCGGATGATGCGTCTGTATCATGGGGTAGGCATGACGTAAACCAACTCAGGGCTGATATGTCGTCCGATATCTATAAAATTAAGGAATGGTGCGATTCTAATCTTCTCTGTCTAAACTTGTCGAAGACTCACATTATTGGGTTTAACTACATGGTACACAGCATTGAGATAGGTAATAATTCTATTACTTCTGTTGATAATTCTAGGTTCCTTGGGTTGATTTTGGGACAGCCTAAAGTTCCATCATCACTTTCTAAAACTAAATAAAAAGTTGGCCTCTGGCTGCTACTCTATTCGCATTAACTTTCAAGAATTGGGGAAGCACTTCCCTCGAAACATTTATTTTGCGAATGTTGAATCACACCTCAGATATGCCCTTCCATTCTGTGGTGGCTATTCAAAGTGTTTATTCCAATCGGTCTCCAGAGCAGTGAGAAACTTATGCAATGTCCATCCTAGAGCTCATTGCACGCCTCTTTTTATTTCCAATAATATACTAACCCTTGCTTGCTTATTCATCTTATAAACAGCTTACCTTATTCATAAAAAAAACCATTTTCCTAATCGCCAACAAATCCATTTCACGAGACATATAGACCATATACCCCTACTTATCCCTCGCCTGAGCCTCATTAGAGACTCCTTCATTTATAATGGCTTAAAGATATATAACCACCTAAGCTTGGAGATGAGACGTAGCCAAAATCTTAAGATGTTTGGAAGAAACTGAAAGACAAGAAAGCCTTTTATGGCATTGACGAATTCTTTTAGCAGGATAGTATTTAGGTATGCTAAGCATTATTTAGTATTCTGTTAGGTGTGGTACTGTTCTTAGGATATATGTATTTGTGTCAAAATTTAATTGACTTCAAAATTGTGTATGTGTCAAAATTTAATCATGCTTTGTCAATAAGATTTATTCATTGTCACAAGCCTTCGACAATATAGCACTCATTAATTCTATAACTGTAACTTTAAAAGACACTTGACTTAAAATTTTGACAGATCTATCGTAGCTTCGATTTTAGTACCTTTTAGGCAAAAATACGTTCCTGTGAACTGCACTTTCCTAGTTGGGTCTTAATATTAGGATATGGTTAGAACCACTATTACGTCCCTGTGGCCTGTAGTAGGTGAGCGGAATAGGTGAGAGACAAAAGCCTGCCGGACTGATGGTCCGCTTGACTATTTATATCATAAAATCTGCTAACCACTGCAACTTTAAGGTTCATAATTGCCTGCGCTGTTCGCTCGCGTTGTTTATTAACTTGAATGTGTAAATAACATTTTCCAAGTTTAAGTTCAAACTCAGGTGGGGGTTATAATTAATAATAATTAGTAGTGTAAGTGTTTTTAGTACTTCTAATGTTTCCGCACCATGCTAGTGTTGGCCCTAACGTTTGCCAAGACCTCTAGCATACGATGTTTAAACAACTGAATGCGTGATACCCGCGCGATTTGAATTTATGTTCTACTGAAATTATGCGTCATATTAGTTTTTAGTGGGTAGACCGGCGTAGATTTTCAAAGACACTGCGCGAATAATTGATGGCGTGTGATTTGAATTTTTTAAACTCTATCTTAATGGTTTTTGACGTATACCGGCTCCTCCACCATTCACAATATGATTATTACATTTAATATTGTAGATATCAGTCACCTATATCCTATATATCAACTAGCATTGAGAGATTGTTTGCTCTGCACAATAATTTTTATCCTATAATTTTATATATCTTGTATCGATCAATTATTCAACGATCTTCTAATTCACTGGAAGCCTTGCAAAAGGAATTTCTAGTAGAAATTCAAGAGACCATAAACACAACTTATGGCAGGCTTTTGTGTATCTAAAATAGTTGATTTGGAAATTATATTATAAAATATATTTGAAATAAGTGTTAAAAACCTTGCCATATGAAATAAATGCGGTGTGACTAAACTTGGCGCACTACACATAATAAACTTCAAACAAAACTGGCCACCGCATTACACAATAAACGTCATATGATAAAATTTCCTCATTACAGGATAAACTTATAAGGGAACATATTATATATTAAGAAAGTTTCATCCTAATTGAATCTATGCTTAATCATCTGACTTATATTATGGAATATCAGGAACACAGAAATCCTTTTAGAACTTTGTGATTATTGAGCTACCGAGGAATTTAAATAAATTATTTTGTACTGTAGTTGATACTGAGGATCCTTTTTTAGGAAAATATATGATTCCCTTGTTTCGGAAGGGACAATAAATTTACTTTTTAAAAACTGTGTGAAATTATGAGTTCTCTCATAAAGTGAAATAGAAATCAAGTGTTTAAAACAGTCTTGCCTGAAAAATGCCTTAATTTTCTGGCCGATTGGGTTATAAAAATGTAAATAAATGATTAAATTTCAAAATTTTAACCTCTTACAGCATCAATTCATAAACCGTATATCTTAAAAATTCATTATTTTTTATTTATTTTAGCAGTACACTCTAATTTTATTATGTTGCATCTTATTCCTTTTAGAAATAATATAATCAAGCTACATATCACTTTATCATGACACTCTCGACACAGACTTACGCAGAAACGTGCCGCCCTATCATAAATAATAACAAGATGACAAATGGCTGAGCTAATTAGACCAACACAGTAATTATGAAAATTAGAAGGCTCTTGAAATATCGTTAGAAATTATGCATTAAAACGAATAAACAAATCACCTATAGCTATTAGAAAAGTCACGTCAGACCATTATTAAATCAAAACATGATATCGCATGTTTGCGATGCCCTAGGCCGAACAGAAACAAAAACTGCTGAGAAAATATTAAATAACAGGGAAAGTATTTGTATGCCTTTGAAAATCGCTGTTTGAAAATATTTTTTGAAGGAAATATTTCTGATCTGAATTTGATTTGTATATAATTATTTTCCGGGTGTTGGATAAGTACAGGGCGTCATTTCATCGGTTTAGATATCCGATTTTCTCAATTTAAATTGCTTCTCGTATTGTAATTGGTTACATTCGCTACTTGTTTTCAAATCCGATTGTTTGTCACACAACGTAGGTTTCGCATGCAATGATATTGCAATTTGACTTCCGGTTTAGCTTTTCTAGAATTGTTCCTATGGTTTGGTGTGGTTTGTATGCAGTAGATATTTTGCGTGTGCGGAACCTAGACCTTTCATTCTGAATCTCGTTACAATTAGTTAACTTAACAGCAAAAAAGGGTTATTTATCTAATTCGAAAAGCCAGCTCTGTGAAATTAGAGCAAATAGTGAACTGTATTAAAAACGGTCGGCCATAGTTCTCTGTCCTTTTGAGAGCGTATATAAAGTGAAAGATAGATGAGCTGCTAATTACATATACATATATGTATTTAATTGTAACAAAAATGGTAAATACAAATACCAAATAAATGTACGCCTATATAGTAAAGCATACACATGCACACACATCTTTCATTCAACTTACAAGTACAACTGGGCCTATTAGTAAAAGCAGTAAGTTATGTTAAGGTTATAGTTATAGGGACAACTGTTTCTAGTTTATTAATATTTATGAACACTCAGAAGACTGGTGTTAGTTTTGTTTACAGTAATATAAATATAACTAGCACCAGTCTTCTGAGTCTTCATAAATGTTAATA
The DNA here is from genome assembly GCA_016904865.1 of Pissodes strobi. Taxonomy (NCBI): domain Eukaryota; kingdom Metazoa; phylum Arthropoda; class Insecta; order Coleoptera; family Curculionidae; genus Pissodes; species Pissodes strobi. The sequence goes on along the minus strand of MU183528.1, from coordinate 5,786 downwards.
AACTAAAAACAGTTGTCCCTATAACTATAATCTTAACATAATTTAAATTACACTAGACGATGTCTTTAGTGTAATTTAAATAATTGGAAAAAACTTCAATTATTTTAAATTAATATTGTCACAGAGAATATCAGCTTGTGGTAATCCATCTGTGCTCTTTCAGGTTGCGTAGCTAAGCTGGTGACGATAAGAATGATAAGTCGCTAGTTTCGAAATAAATGTGAATCAATTAATGATCATGTTTAGTACAAATTAATTGGATTTGGAGCAAACGTAAATCTATTGATGATCGGGATTCGTATAAAATATCAGAAGGGTGCGAAAAGCATGACTATTCGTCGAAGACTGATTAGACTCGACTTATTCGGTTTCCTTGAGGCAAGTTGAGGTTTCCTGGAGGTAATTTGAGGTTTCCTTGGAACACTTTAGGTTACGTTGATTTTAAGAGGATTACTTTGTTCTCTTTCTATTGGCGAATTTAATTTGATTTGATTTTAATTAGCTGATTTTGTTATTTTTAACTGACGTGTTCCAAGGAGAAGTTTATTGCGGCATTTCCCGTAAAGGTACAAATTGCCAAATAATTTAACCCCTCGGAGCCTTTCCCGTAAAGGTACAAAATAGCTCTTATGAACACCACAGAGTTTTCCCGTAAAGGTACAAAATACCCCTAGATGAACGGCGGGATGAACTTGTTGCCAGTAAAGCGTTTGCCGTAAAGGTACTACGAACTGAACCAAGTTGTCGTTTACTCGGTTTGCACGTTCTTTTATACTAAAATTTGTTGAATGTTCACTGAATGTTTTCAAAACATGTTTATACAACAAGCATAATAATGATCTTTCAAGATCAAGTACCAAGTTCAAACTTTAGACTGAGTGTTCTTTTTTTATACTAGAATCTTTTAGTTAACATCAATATTAAACACTCGTGAAAAATTAGGAAGTTAATTAATTTGATGTCTAATCACTACGCAAATTACGCAATCGGGATCCTAAGTTAATCTCTAATTAACCTACGACAACGGGAACAGGATAATTCATGTACTTTCAAATCTTGGTATGGAGCTCACCTCCTCAAGATGCTTAATGCACGGTAGCCATTTCAAGCAGACAAGAAGCGCCCGTCGAGACTAGAACAGCCGGTTAGACAAACCTAGCAGCAGCCATCATCAATACGGGTTGAAATACTTAACTTTAAGGGTTTGCATAATTGTGGGGGTTCTATTTTCTGAAAAATAATAAACAAACCGAGAGATCGAAATGCAGGGGAGTTACATGTTGCAGGGTGAGAGAAATTAACTTGTTTGGGAATGGGTTTCTCAAACATTGTGTTTTCGGAGAATTCGACCAATTCTGTCAGTGAATCCCTCGACGTACGGCGATATGTATTTGGTTTTCTTATGAGGTCTCCCTTTTATTTTTGCTGTGGGTGCTGTTGTTGTATTTTTTTATTTGATTAATTGTGTATCCATTCTGATGTAAGGCGGTAATTATGTTGTCTAGTTTCTATGCTTTGTGAGGGTTATCTGTGAGCAGTAGCGATCTCTTACACATAATGTATTGGCAAGTCCCTGTATCTGCCATAGGTAGTGATGGGAATCGGCATTTAAATACTTGTTTCTGTGTGTTGGCTTTCTGTACACAGTATGTTTCAGGAGTACATTCTGAGTATCCTTAACTTGAACGTCAAAATAAGATAGCGGGTTCTTCTTTTCGAGCTCTACTACGAATTGGATCTATGGATGTGCCATTTTAGGTGATCTAAGGATTTAAGCAGCTCTTCTTTATCAAAAGACCATACGACGAATACCTCATCTAGTTTTAGATTTGCTCCATCGGTTTATATGTATATTTGACTATTATACATAACGTAAGGATTCTTGAGGCAGTGTTTTGGTAGGTATATTAAGTGGAAAAGAAGCTTTACATTATTTGATATGTATTGGAGTGTTCCTTATACTGGTATACTATGATGTAACGATTCAACGCGACGTCAAAAATGTCTTTGGTGTCTATTGATAAGGCGTCGAATAATTGCGTGAAGTATTTTCAGTTTTTCACGTATGAATCGGCATATAAGATGCTGACTAGATACTTTTCAAAACTTTATACTGGCAAATTGAAGGCACAAGTTATACGTCAAGCAGAATCCCCATCTTAGGGGAATTTTGAGAGACCGTAGAGTTTCAGACTTTAGCTCGTCCTTTGGTTATTTTAAGTTCTAAAATTGGAATTTCTGATCCTCTACCTAGTTTCGTTCTCTCTATTAAGTTATTTTTTTATGATGAATTCTTGGAAAAACTTGTGAAAAAATTTATGGTGAAAAAATTTATGGTGACAAATATTAATACCCATTTGGATTCGGAGAAAGTGAAATTTAGAGAGATAGAGAATAGAGATATAAACAAAGGTCGCAGCTAGATAGAGAATAGAGATATAAACAAAGGTCGCAGCTTAGAATAGCGTATCACTTGGCATTTCGCAGCGTTCAGCTCCATATCATTGACAGCATACTAATGCGACTATCTATCAAAGTAGGTTTGAAACCCAATGCAGTCGTTGAAATATTGCTGAAAAATCACTTTTTAGAAAACCTTTGACAATAAAAATATCACTAATAAAAACGTTAAATAGCAAGGAACTTAAGTACAATGCCTGAGCACCTCCAGATGTTACACTCATGTGCGTTGAGTGAAAGTTGTTGATACTAACTATCTGGGATTGAGCAAACAAGTAATCTGCTAGCATAGGAGCGGGCCAGTAACCCCAGTCCCTTCGCTTTCTCAGTAAGAAATGATGGGTCCTTGGAAAAATAAGTGCAAATAGAATAGGCCACCTCATTATTCTCAAGAGCCGCACCATAAGAAAGTAGATTTAGTTCAGTGGAACGCCTTAGGCCAAAACCAAACTACTATTCACTCAGACAGTGATTTTAAATGGAAGACAAGTGGCGAGCCGAGCGAGAAACCTGGAAAAAAAGGAGGGTGGTAATCATCCGAAGGAATAATACGCTCATTTGCTGATCTCGTAGTGGCGTCGGCGTTGGATCAGAGAGCAAGATCCAGGCTGGATCCATAAGCATTCAGAATATCATTAATTGAGTGAAGCAGTGAAAGGCACTCGTATTAAAAACGTCTAGATAGCGCTCGATAGTCTCGAATGGCTTATTTTTTAATGGTTGCAGTTTATTGTATCAACGAATAAACACAAAATCTTAAAATACATACTCATTAATGAGAAATATTCATGAAGATAATGTAATCGTTTATTATGTCAATAACCAACTAAATCGATAAATAATAATGTTTGTCTTAATGTACGGCTTACATTATCATGATGAACCCTGCTATTTAAATAACGCAGTCAAGCGTAAATAATATCATTTAAACTTTCGATAAGCCAAGAGTGCGTAGTGTCTAAGTTAATTCGTAGCTCTAGAGGTAAAAACAAATCATTGTTATATATAAAATGGATATCATATGCTGACAAGTTGTGATAAAACCAAAATGCTATAAACAAAAAGGGAATCATATGCAGACAAGTTGTGAAAACATCGACATTTCCTATAATGAGGACACACACGCCAAAGCCTTACAGCAGTATTGACGAGTGAAAAAATATTTTTTAAGCCTCCGGTATTAAGAAATAAAGTTATTAAATATAAAACTTTAAAACTTGTATGCATATTATATTTATACTTTTAAATTTTTTGTGTGGCTTGAGATCTCGTCTTATTTGCCACTTTCTGCTCATTCGTTGCTAAGTTTAAATCTTAATCTGGCAAGTTGTGAAGACTCAAAATTTTATTTAAAAAAAAATGCCTCATAATATGTCAAGTTGTGCAAACATAATATTTTAAAGAAAATGAGGTAGATATGATATTCTGAAAAATTGTGAAAAATTAAAAATTTAATTGCAAAATCGATCATAGATTAGCAAGCTGGGAAAACCCAAAATCTACCAGCATCATCCCATCCCAAAACCGTCAAACTTTGTGAACCGCATCATCGGATAAAAAGATTGTTTAAACTATCAATAATAGGAGTTAAGGTTATACTGACACTTCATTACTTTTCTAAATTTTAATCCGATCAATTTAAAGTTCTTAAAACATTACATCTCGACATCTCTACATAATTATTGTCACTTGTTAATCACTTTACATAATCACATGTTATTATATGTTACGGACAAGGAGGTTGATTGAACGACATTAACGTCAATGTTTTTTGGATGTTAATGGCTAATTTCCGGGCGTTGCCTAAGAAGCCCATTATTGTCGGTCAATTATTTTTTTTTTGAATGTTTATATTATTATCTTTGCTCGACATTAGCGATACTGGCCATAAGTAAGTGGGTAATGTTGATATTTAATTTAGCTTCTGTAATTTAACAGATGAGGACGACAAACTAGTTGTCGATCACGTTATTGGCGTACAAATGTATCGTCGAAGTAAATACTGTAAATTTTTGATAGTTTTAGTTAGAAATGATGCATTAACCAATTTGCAAATACAAAATGAAGAAATAAGAAATAAAGCTATCTAAAACTAGACATAATTATGTCCAACCCCATTATTTTCTGTAAAGTTCCTACGCATTTCACTAAAAAATTATGAAATTATGATAATTTTTCTATCCACTACATGCTTAAGTTGGGCAAAGAGTAAGTAAATTTGTAATAAATAAAATAATCCCTACACCAACAGCTTGCTTAAGGTGTGTTGAGAGTTATGAGAGTTAACCAGCGCTAGGCCGTATTTAATGTGTTAATGGATCAGTTATCTCTATTATTATCTCTGTTAAAAATAGTGCACCTAAAATTTATTTGAAAGACTAACAGAACTAAACAATTCTTACTAAATTGAAAAATAAATATAAGAAAATTAGGAATAATCTCGACGTATAGTAAAATTCAGAATTTGCTCTGAAATGTTTCTTATAAGGCATTATATATATATATATATATACAGTGTGTCACAGGATAGGTGGCCGAATAGGACAAATGGACCAAAAATTTTTGATTATTTAATCAGTATTTTGGGATTATGGTCTGCATGGTCTGAATCGACAATTCACCAAATTTTACTCAAATTGGTATTATACGGGGTCAGTTATAATGAAATTTGAAAAAATCGCGATTAATAAAGTACCTTTAATTTTGTAGGTAGAGCAAATTGTGATTAAGATACATTGTTAAAATTTATGCTATAATCTGGAGTTATACATCCTTAATTTAAACTATGGTATTTGAAAAAATTATCCTATACCTTTTCCCATTAAAGCATACGACACACCTTAAAGCACACACCAAGCACACCTGTAACTCAATAATCTGACAGGTGCTTTTTAAGAGCCATTTTGAAGTTCCCAAAGCCAAACTTGTCTACAAAAGTATTAACTAATAATGGCCTAATAATAGGAGAAAATTCCATATGTGATGAATATTTTTAATTTAAAATACCCCATAAGATTGTTGCCGATATCAACTATCAAAAGAATAATTAAATCATTTTTAACTCCAGATTATGACATAAATTTTAATTCTGACCAATGTATCTTAATAACATTTTGCTCTATCTTCCAAATTAAAGGCACATCATTAGTCATGGCGATTTTTCCAATTTCGTTATAACTGACCCTGTATAATACCGATTTGAGTAAAATTTGGTGAATTGTCGTTTCAGACCATGCAGACCATAATACCAATATACGGTTTTTAAATTCAAAAATTTTTGGTCCATTTGTCCTATTCGGCCACCTATCCTGGGACACACTGTATAT
>MU183527.1:153657-194279 GCA_016904865.1 Pissodes strobi | reverse complement strand
TAGAAGTAAGGACGACATACCTTTTGGAACTCTACAAAAATATAAATATATAAAATATAAGTATTTAAGTATTTGTATTGGATTTGCTTACTGAATAATAAAGTAGGCTAAACTATCCTACTTTACAATCCTACAAAGTGGCTTGCCCTACTCTTGAATTTCTTCTGCTGGTTGTACATTGTGTCAGCGAATCGACTTATACCGGAGGGCTAGAAAATAGTCGTTTGGGTGCTGCACCCCAAACGGGCACTCCCTGCAGATCCCTCAAAAAAATTAAATTGGGACAAAATTAAATTGGGACGCGCCCGGTAGTTGCACCCCCCTCCCCCCGAAAGTGGTCCCTGATCCGCCCTTGTAGTACACGCATGTTTCTTTAACGATTTGAACGACTATTGATTGGGTAAAAATTGGGCGTGGCGGCCTAAAAATTTTCCGTTTTCGGCGGTTTAGCCTCCGGCAAACGTGTCATAATGTAACAATGCATTGCATGATATAGGTTATAGTTATTTATAGTGATCATCCTGTCTAGACTAGTAGTAGTATGCGTTGTGGCTCGTTCGCTCGTGCAAGTCGTGTTTCTTTAACGATTTTAACGACTTTTTGGTAAGAATTGGGGGTGGCACCTTCAAAATTTTCCGCCTCCGGCGGTTGAGCCTATCTGCTCCTCTATGGCTTCGGACTAAATCCACCCTTGTGCCCCCCCCCGAAATTAATCGCTGGATCCGCCCTTGAGAGTTTCTCTTTATAAACCCCAGAAGTCTAAAACATTTTGATATTATTTGATCCAGATGGAGGTTAAAGTAAGCTTTTGGTCAAATATTACTCCTAAATCGTTAAACAACTGAACTGATCAAGCACCGTCTCATTTATTTTATATTTCATGACCAAAGGACTATGGCATCTATATAAACTCATCTTTTTTGCATTTGTCCACGTTCAGCCTCAACCAATTCTTGTCACAACAGTCAACGAGCCGACAAAGATCACTCTGAATGTCAATACTCTCATCAACGAAGTGTAGAAAAATTAAGGTCGTCTGCGTACAATAGGCAATTTGTTACTCGAAGGCAAGAAGAGACATCATAAACAAATAAGGAGAAAAGTACAGGTCCTATGTGTGAGCCCTGGGGTACCCCTGATTGAACATTAACTACCCTTGATGGGACCCCTCCAATGAGAACCCGTTGGTGACGTCCCTGAAGATAGCTCTCGATCCAGACAAGATAAGCCTCTCCCATTCCTATTCGTGATAGTTTTCTCATCAATAATTTGTGGTATATTCTGTCGAACGCTTTTGATAAGTCGTTATAAATTACATCGATCTGATATCCTCTCTCCTGATTTGAAACCAGAAAACCCTGGTAAATGGCTAGGTTGGTGCTAGGTTGAACGACCCTTAAAGAAACCATGCTGTTCCTCCCTGATGTAATGCCTGTATGTATGAAAAATTTCATCTGTTAAAATTGATTCCATGACCTTGGGAAGAATTTGAAGTTTCGATATTCCCCTATAGTTTTTGACATCTTCTTTGTTACCGGACTTGTATACATGGAACAGCGTGGATTCATTCCACTGTGAGGGAAAGTTGCCACCATCACTGGAAGTGACAAGATTTCCAAACAAGATTTTAGAAAAAGAGGCGGAATTCCATTTAGGCCGGCACTCTTGTTGCAGTCCAAACAGACAAGTTTGTTAATAGTCTCTCCGGCTGTAAAGTGGTGGTATAGCAACTGACAACCGCTCTCGATATTTGCTAGAGCTGCTTCATTGACTTTAATATTAGACTGGTCCGAGTAGCTATTTTCGAAGTGTTCGGCGAAAGCGTTTGCAATATCACGCGTTTCTTGTAGGGGACGGCCGTTAGAGTGCATTTCTTTTGGGATCCCATTTTCCTTCTTAATAGATAACGACCAATAATACTTGATATTATCCGAGATCATATGCTCAACATTAGAAATGTATATGGCATAACATAATTCTATTTTCTGAACTTTACTTTCTCCACGACCATTCGAGTATAGGCTATAATCACTTTCTAGGCCTGAAACTTTAAACTTACGGTAAAGTCTGTTTTTTGTGCAAGTGACCACTTGACATGCGGAGAATACCTTTTTTGAAATTTATTTTCAGTCATTACCCTCTTTGGGACGTACACTTCAACGGGTGCAAACAAAACATCATAAAATTTCTCCACAATTTGGTTGATATCATCCACATCATAAAATCACTCATCAATAAATCGCCAATCTGCCATACTTAAATAAAAGTTAATGTTATAGTAATTTGCTTTAGGATATTCATATATTGTTATATTGGTCTTGTTCTCGATAAAACCAATGTTGGAACTATCAAAGCAAAGTATATACACACAAATACCACAGTACGTCTGCTTTTTCAACTGAAAAATACTGACTGCCGATAGCTTTCAGCAGTTGCAGGGAAAACACGGGACCGTATCGGCTGGCCGTGACTGCCAGACGTCGCGGCCAGACGTTCCTGCATAGATAAGGGTTATGTTACTGCCAGCAGTCCTACCGAAACCATACCTTTACAAGTGCTGTTGTCATCTGCCGCTGCCGCTAGCCGTTTGCCGCGTACTTCGGAAGTCTACCTTCAGCCCCGTCTCGTGGCTTTAGGCCGCCCGAGGCGAGCAGGATCTGGCCGCCCCTTACAACAGACCAATTTAGGAGTCAATAATCCGACGAATAGGCGCCCGCACCGTTTTTTAACCGGCAGGTTCCGGTATAAGGAGATGACCTGCAGGGTCTATATTTTCATGGTAGATGTACCACGTGGGGGCTACCTGGAATTAAATCCGGCATGCCGGGGCCCGATTTTAAGGGGGGTTTTGGGGGGCTATATGGAAATCGCAAGTTTTTTTGCGATTTCCGGCTAAACGGGAGCGCGGAGCGAAACTTTGCCGCTATCAAATTCAGCAGCGGAGTCGGGGTTGGCCGGTTAGTGGGTACCCCACGCCCCCAGTTTCCCGAATTTTTATCGAGAAGTGGGGGAAATCGCGAAACACCTTTTTTAACGGGTAGGTTCTGGTAGAAAAAAGAAGAATTTCGGCAAACGGAAAAAACCGTATTTTTATATCGACCTAACCTTCATTTTGTCCCATAGGAACCGGAACCTACCTGGAACCTATCGGTAGAACCTAACGGATTTTTTTTGATCGTTTTGAAATTCGGCGAGTAGGTAGACGACCTCAAGGTCGACAAAAAAGGTTCTTTACGAAAACAAACACAATATTTATAGTTTTCGAGAAATCGGCTGTTTAAAGTCGAGAACGCTTGTAGCTCGAAAACTACGAGTGATACAAAAAAATACATACCACCAAAATGTGTATTTCGACGGCCTTTAGCCTTTAGAACTTTAGCCTTTAGAACTTTAGCCTTTAGAACTTAAAAAATATATACCTATATTGCCGTTTTTTTTTCGAAAAAAGGTTTTTTTTTTCAAATATAATTTTTTTTTACCACCCTGTATATGCTTTTGAAAATTGTATTTTTATGTTAATAACATATAAATGGACACCTTAAAAATTTTGACGGAAAAATTTTAAAAAATCGAGATTTTCATTACATCTGCTATAATTTGAAAACGGTAAGAGTTAGAGGTAAACTTTAAATGTGAAAAAGATTGGTCTCGTCGGGTACTATAATGTGCCGTATCCAGTTTGATTGTACGACGTTTCGTTTTTTTCCAAATCGACCAAACGTGAATTTTTATATTTTCTTCATATTTGTATAGTAACGGAAAGAGATATCTCAAATCAGTCTGCGCCAGGTCAATCGAAAAGGTCCTATAAAGTTTTTCGATAGGTATAAGGTAGATATACGATAAAATGTAATTTTTGTCTCAAAATCTAGCATTTTTCTTTAGATTTCGGCAGGAAATCGGGAATTTCGTAGGGGGACGATCTTTTTTATTTTGAATATCTTATGGGGAGGTTTTTGGGTGCGTTGAGTTCGAGTTCGTAGTTGAATTTAAAAAAAAAATGTATTGTTTTACCACCCTGTATATGATTTTGGAAATTTTATTTGTACGTTGGTGATATGTAAGTGGATCCTTCTAATCGTTTCGGTAATAAAAACGGGGAAAAAATTTTGGAAAATATTTTTCTAAAAAAATAATTTTGAAGTGGGTACTTTAGAGAAGGGGTATTTGGGGATGCGGAGTTCGAATTTTTGGTCTAAAAATCGCACGAGTTTGCTGTACCGAAATATTTCGAAAATAGGGGATTTTTTGGGAAAAATTGTGGTTTTAACACCATGTATGTGATTTAAAAATATTTATTTGTACGTGGGTGACATGTAATGGATCCCTCTAATCGTTTCTGTAATGAAAGCAAAAAAAAAATTTTTAAATAATTTTTGAAAAAAATAATCTTTGATGTGGGTACTTTACAGGGGGATATGGGGGCGCGGAGTTCGAATTTTTAGTCTAAAAAATTGCGCCAGTTTGCTGTACCGATATATTTCGAAAATGGGGGATTTTTTGGGAAAAATTGTGGTTTTAACACCCTGTATGTGATTAAAAAAAAATTATTTGTACGTGGGTGACATGTACGTGGATTCCTCTAACTGTTTTGCAATGAAGGCGAAAAAAAAATTTTCAAAAGTATATTTGGAAAAAAAAAATTATATGGGTACCCTATATAGAGTGGGGTATTTGGGGGCGCGAAGTTTGAATTTTTGGTTTAAAAAATCGCATGGGTACGTATACGTAACATGTGCTCGCTCCAGGCTCAATATGTGCTACATGCTGTTCAGTAATCGATCAGTCAATCGGGTTTCGGCCACTTCCGTAAAAATTACCATCGCTTAGGGCGATGTCGCCCGTGCCTAAAAATGTGCTAAGTCGCGATTTTTCATTAGCAGTTGCGACTGTTGATGCGATTTTTCATTCACTGCGAATTTAAACTGCTAATGCTAATTGCGAATAGACTGTTATGTTATATAGTGGGGTTTAATTTTTTATAGCGTTGGTTATTATTGCATACAACGTGCGATGAGCTTCTTATAGTACGAATATTCATTGCGAGAGTGTTTACCGTGTTACATACAATCACATTAAAACTTTATAGAAAAAATAAAAACGGCCGCCCCTAAAAATCGGCCGCCCGAGGCGGCTGCCTCGCCGCCTCACCCCTGGAGACGGGCCTGCTACCTTAACAGGTATTATTTATATTGACAGTTTATAAATGCTTGATGTAGATGATTGTTTTCTATGATTAACAAGAAATACGACTGAGAACATTAATAAACTAAAAATATCAAAATAGTTCAAAAACTATCGAAAATAGGTATATGACATGCTTAACAAAAGTTGTAGGGTTTTTGATACTCCTTAAAATGACATATAAATATGCAGTGTGCCATTTAAAAAATCGTTTTTTTTTTATTTTAAATTTTTAAGATTTGAGCACATATTATGAACACCCTGTAGCTTCTATCTCAAATAGTTTTTAAGCAGAGCATAAACTTAATCTTCGTGTCTTTCTTCCCAAATATAAAAAAATCCTAGCAAGCAAAATAGAAAGTGGTACTTATTAATAGCAGGCTTGAAATTGTGATTTTTTCAAAACTGTAAGTTTAACAAATATAGAACTTATAATAAAAAAGTTTCAGAATTTCACATAGAATTAAAAAATCGAATAATATATCTGGGCTCTCTTTTAACAAAAATTCAAATTTGTACTGCGCTACGTTTTTGACGCACCCTGTATATTCGTAAATAATTTTAAAATGTGCATACTTAGTAAACATGTATTATAGTAAACACACTTTAGTGGCATAATTTATATATAAAGGACAAACTTACTTTATTGTATCGTTGACTCACCCTCTATAGCTGCTCAATTGTACAACAATTTTTGATAACATCTTAAAAATAGAAAGGATACGGCAACGTTGCTAATATCATTTTTGAATTCAGCGTGTATAGTCACCCATTTGTACTAAATTTTATTATAATAGCTTTTTTAGTTTTGAAATAAATTGTGGTTTTAGTACTATTCCTAGGTTTCATAAGGGAAGTGCAGGGCCTATTTTCCAAGGATTTGGGCCCTAGGCCCTAGCAAATTTTCGGGCCCCAATATGACTTCGGCTCCCACTTGTTTTTTTTTTTGTTTCGATTTCGAACTGAAAATATTAATTATAATGTAGTTATTCAGATTTAAATTAAGCTTTTCTATTATTTATAAATTTGCATTAATTTTAATAAAAAATAACAGATTTTAGAAAAACTAGAACACGAAATAAGATTTTAAAAAATTTATTGAACCAAAGCATAAATTAGTAAAAATAAAATAATATTTAAAATATCAGAAACATACTGAGGTTAACGTTCACACTTTTCTTCGAAAAAAAGTTTGAATACATAAGACTAAATACAGCCAGATTTGGGACATATACACTAACTACTTATTTTTTCGCCTTTACTTTAACTTTGTAAGATGCTGAACTATGCCTGTTTTTTTACCGTCAAAATTGTTTCGAACACCTACTTACTTTGTTTGTATTTTGTTCTGGTTTATTTTTAATAAAATGTTTCTTTTTTTTATCAACCTACGTTCTCTCGAGTTGTTATTTGTGTTTAATTAAGATTAGTTTTGTTTTGGAATTCAGATTACAAAGATGGCGAAACAGTATCCTGATTTTTTTTATCGAAGAAATGTATATTTTAAAATATTTTCTTATTATTATGTAGCTTTTTATGTTGCATATTTGGGCCCCACTTGTCATTGGGCCTTAGGCCCGGGCCTAATGGGCCTAGTGGAAAAACAGGCCCTGGCGGAAGTGTTACTATATAAGCAATGGAAAAAGGATGTTCTATTTAAAATAGAAATGCTCAAAGACATATAAAAACAAATGTCTTTTTTGCAGAAAAATCTGTAAAACTAACAACCTTGCCGAAACTATTATTAAATTTAGCATAGCCTAGCTACAACCTCTAACTAGTTATCGCAAATTGTTGTGAGAAGAGTTTGTTTAGTTTTTAAATGAATTGACAGCTTTTCCTGAAAATGTTGGTTTGGTTACTGCCTTGGAATGCCTGCAATCGAATGCAGTAAAAACAAGTGCAGGTGTTCGATTTAAAATAGAAAAGATTGCATTTGCAGAAAAATAGGTAAATCTGGCAGACACAAGCGGTGCGGAAATTGGGGAAGAGCTTCGTTGCTAATACTATTTTTGTATTCAACATGCGTTTGAGTTTTTTGCAATATAGCCCAGATGGTTTTATATTCTTACGGTACTTTCTCCTAACCCCGGTAAGCAATTTTTAGATCCTTAAGAAAACGCGTATTGAAATCCACTTTTCAGTCGTCGCGTCATCCACATCGGGTCAAGTCAAAATGCTAAATAATAAAATATGCTTTTAAATTGATAACATCAGCCATATATTTAAATAGAGAGTCTTGTTGAAATAACTTTTCAACATGTGTGTTGAAAATTTGTTTAACACGTGCGTAATATACAGTTCTTTCTAGCAATCTAGCCTCGTTAACTGTGCTTTATTTCTCATTTTCATAAGTGGTCGTAGGAAAAATAATTATTGTACTTTCCGTTTCGTTTTTTGTTTTCAGTTAAACAGTCAAGCTTATGAAAGAAAGGAAGTTATTCAAATTTATCGCTGGATCCAGTTTGAATTGGTTTGTTTAAAGGCTTTAACTTAATTAATTCTAATGATAAAAATAATAATATTACCAACAATCTGAAATGCAACAAAAATTTCGTACATGCATATTCATTAATTTTATAGATAAATATGGATAATAAATTTCCGTTTCGAATACCGATATTCATGTTTCGGTGGCACCAAAAACAAGATGTCAAAAATTTCAGTCCGGTATTTCCCAAGAAACAAATAAATAACTATTTATGTGGCAATTTTGGAAAATGTATTCTTAGTTGAATAATTCGTACACAATATACGGGTTGTCCCATTAGTGTGACGATTACCTATATAATAAATTGTACTATGTTGTGGTTCGGAACCTTCAGCAAAAGGCACTAAAACAGAGTTTTATCCACAATACCGGAACAAAATTGACGTTGTTCCTTTTGCAAACTTGATAAGTGATCGAGACCAAGAAGATAAAAGGCAAGCAGAACAGGACAAGCTTCAGAAAATTGTACAAGATAAAGAAGAGAAAAAGCAAGCGGATCGGAAAGAGGATGAACGTAGAAGGCAAGTAGAACAGGACCAGCTTCAGACAAATCTACAAGATCAAGAAGAGAAAAAGCAAGCGGATCGGGAAGAGGATGAACGTGGAAGGCAAGCAGAACAGGACCAGCTTCAGAAATGGATGCTGGATGTAATTGTAGGCGAGCAAGGAAAATTACAGAACATATTGGACGGGCAAAATGAGAAATTTGAAAAAGAAGTAAACAATATACAAAAAGAAGTTGGAACTGTACAAAAAGAAGTAGGGAATGTACAAAAAGAAGCTGGAAATGTACAAAAAGAAGTAGGAGACGTACAGAAAGAAATGAAGAATCTGCAAGCAGAAGTTACCAGACTAAAAAATCAAGGATCCACGGAGAGAGTATTCGCCACAGGACATAATATCAAACCTCCAACGTATGACGATCAAACATCCCGGCCAATGTACAAAAGACAATGTGAAGCCGCTGCTATTGCCAACGGTTCAAATAATGAAGAAATGGCTACATCACTAGTGGTAGCGCTTCGTGGATCTGCCCTGGAACTGCTACAGACTATTCCCATCAGCCAACAGGGGAAATATGGCATACTTAGCTGCCCTGGAGAGACGATTTGGAGACCAACATAGAAGACAACTCTGTCAGGCACAAGTAAAATCTCGATATCAGAAACCTGGTGAAAACCTGCAACAGTTTGAGGCGGACGCTAGACGTCTCATTCAATTGACATACCCGGGAGCAACAAAAGAATTTCAAAAGGAACTTGCTGTCCAATATTTCCTGGATAGTATCAGAGATCCAGAAACTCAGAAAATAAAATACTACTTCTACTCGTCTAGCCAAATTTGATAATAGCAGTGAAGCTTTAGGTAGAGCCCTAGAAATTGATTCGGCCTGTAACATCTCCAAGCCAAAAATCAGGGCCATATCCATCCAGGAAGAAAAGCCGGCGAACAGCTGTGAATTAACTGACATTGGCGAAATTTTGAAGAAATTAAGAGAAGTTCTTCCAGCCACGGGAAGATTCCGGGGGCCACTAGAAGATAGGTCACGTAACCGTATTACTTCGAATCAGTGCTCTAGATGTGGCAGGATTGGACATTTCAAAGAAGATTGCGGGGCGGGTGTTGGCTAAAGAAGATAAAGCCCCCAGGACCGTCTCCATAAGAAGTCTAGGAAAAAACGCCGAAAGTCTAACTATTAAAGGAAAGATCAACGGAAAAGTCATTACAATTACTGTTAACACTGGTGCGGCGGTATCTCTGGTAAGGTCCAACCGGTGGTCACTGTCTTGTCTTTCTTTTGAATCATGTAAGAGAACCTATAGTGTTTAAATCCCCACCGCATAGGGAATCTCCTATAATGTGTCTAGAAATGTAAAACGCTGGTCAATGGTCGTGTTCTTCTCTATGCTAAAATGCGATATTTATAATTTGTAAATTATAACGTAAACACCTGATTACGTTATCCAATAGATCAAAATGTTTGCCACGTGCACATCAAACCTTCTAACACAAACTGCCACGGACGGATCGAGAGCTGGGCTAAAAATAGGAGGCTACCTATGCGGTGGGGATTTTAACACTATAGGTTACCATACACGATGCAAAAGAAAGACTGTTATAGTGTCATTTCTGTAGTGCTCGATTGTCTTTATTGTCGCCACGCCTCGCCGCATGGATAGCTAATAATAAAACTTAAAAGTGCTAACATTTCAAAAACTACAAGTTTTTCGAATAGACAACCTTATACAAAGTCACCCTTATTTTTAATGTTAAATAAGATAAAATTATAAAAATAGGGGGTTTGCATTTGATTTTTTTTAACGATTTATTCATTTAAATGTTTAATGTTAGTTTTTGATCACCCTGTATTTATTTATTATAAAAATGTCAAAAAGGACCTCTAAAGTAGATCCCGTTCTACAAGGAAACCACCTCCAATTATAGAATTTCAATAGGAGAAATTAATAGGTTCCTTCTAGCAGAGATTTCAAACGGTTTCAAACCATCCGGAGTTTGCGCATAACGATATAAGCGTCGCTTATATCGCTATGCGCAAACTCCGGATGGTTTGGAACCGTTTGAAATCGCTGCTAGATCAAACCTAATAGTTATAGACCTGCAGACGCAATTTTTGACATAAAATTCAAAATATGTCAAAAACACTTAGGTATAGCATATTATAAAATATATCTAGAATTTTCCAAGGAATTAAAAAATGCCTTAATATACAGGGCATTCTATTTAAAATGTTGATACTTGTCCACGAAAATAGGAACACTCTGTATATATAAAAATATAATATTTCAAAAGTTTAAGTAAATCCAAACAACTTTTGTATTAAACCTTTTTTGGTACACCCCGTAGATTCTAAGATAAGGTGTCATCCCATAATAAACCGTTCACCCTGTACACATTGGCATTGCACTCATTGCAGATGTGTTCAAGTGGTGCTAAAAATGAAAAACGTAGATTACAGGGATAGCGTTTTTAATAATAACTGCATTTATTTGCTTCTAAAATGCAACATGGCAATTAGTCACGCCCTCAGGGGTTCCATTTTGATAGATGGGTGTTTGTTTTGCACATAAATGATCAGGAACGATTATTGAAAGTCACCGATATTAAACAATTATTTCGATCGTGAACGTGTACTTCCTCGATCCATCGCACAGTGTTGCTGCCATTGTCACGATAATAAATAACCGCATGCTAAGCCCAAAAATATTTAGTAAGTAGTAATTATCCCATTTGGACCATTTCATGTAGTAGTAGTTTACAGTATCACAATGCCACGATTGTACGCGAAAATATCACAGTTTTATCTTCAAACTATTTATATATACAGTGTGTCCAAAAAAGTATGCAACATATGGGAAACTTTTTTATTACTGGTTTCTCAGAAAATTTTATTCTTGATAAAAGTTGGTGCTTGCCCTAAAACAGTAAATGAGTATTTCAAATTTTTCGTACTGATTTTAGTGCGGGCGCTAATGTCATTTTTCCGAAATCGCGTCAAGAGTAAAGTACCTTAATTTATAAAGATACAGCAAAATCTTATAAGGAAAAGTTCTTCCAAATTAAGAAAGTAATCTAAATATGAAATTTGAGTTAAGTACATCAACTTTGAATTTTTCTTTTTTTTTCTCTATTTTTTCTTAAACGTTACGCCACTGGAGAATGTTTTGTTCTTTTGTTATTAGTATACTTGCCAAGTAACTTCAAAATTTATTTAAGATAGAAATTAGTTACATAGTTGCATAATGTAGCAGTTTTTCCAGAGATAATAGCCAGTTTAGGTATTAGTGTGTTGCAAACACATTTAAACACTTTTGATTCAAAATTTTTTCCACTCAAAATCACGAATAGACCTAACTCTTTTCATTTCATGAAAAACAACTAATAATTTATTTATCTTTTCCACCCGATGAGTAAAATATGCCCAAGTATCCTAAAAAGCCATATAAAATATTTGGTCTTGAAGAGTAGGCCATGCATTTGGAATAAAAACAAATAAATAGCAATAATAAAATTTTTCTTCGCTCTGACATATGAAATTAATTATTATTGAGTCAGTCATTCCAATTATTGTATTTTGTAATAATTATTGTGGACAATTATCTTGGACCAAAATTGTTTAAATGTGTTTGCAACACACTGATACCTAAACTGGCTTTCATCTCTGTAAAAACTGAAACATTATACAACTATGTAACTAATGTCTACTTTAAATAAATTTTGAAGTTACTTGGCAATTATACTAATAACAAAAGAACAAAGCATTCACCGATGGCGTAACGTTTGAGAAAAAAATCGAGAAAAAAAAGGGAAATTAAAAATTGATGTACTTAACTCAAATTTCGTATTTGAGTTACTTTTTTTATTTGGAAGAACTTTTCCTTATAAGATTTTGCTGTATCTTTATAAATTAAGGTTCTTTACTCTTGACGCGATTTCGGAAAAATGACATTTGCGTCCGCACTAAGAACAATACGTAAAATTTGAAATACTCGTTTACTGTTTTAGGGCAAGCATTAACTTTTATGAAAAATAAAATTTTCTGAGAATCCAATAATCAAGAAGTTTCCCATATGTTGCATACTTTTTTGGACACACTGTAGAGTTATTTACCCTTTAATCTAAGGATTTTTTACGTAGGTATAGCAAATGACAAAAACAAATCCAAATGAATACATTGCGGTGTTTCCCCACGCAGCTACCCTGGTCGTTCTTATGCCTATGGTATGATAGATGTCTTTTCTGTATAGTATGGGTGTGACAAAGATATACAGTACGCCTAGGCTTTTCTGGGGGTGCACGGCACTTCAGTTTTATTTTCAAGGGGCACACATTTTGCTCCTATTTCACTTCTGCATGTTCAGTCCCCTGACGCCCGTGAACTGCACCCCTAAGATTTTTAATGGAAAGAATGGTCAAGTTGTATATCATTTTAAGGGCAATTAAATTCTGTTTCAACTGGTGCAAAGCTTTCCGAAATTGGTAAAGCAGTTTTTGAAAAATTTAGTTTTTAACGTCCGAACAGAGGTAACTTTTACAACTTTGTTTTTCACTTTCGCTTTCAAGTACCTAGTTTTCTTAAAGCCAAATACTTTTAATGATTTTTAATCCCCCACTGAATGTGAAAAGCCCTTCCCCCAATAAAAAAATTTGTAAAATTTTGTCAATAATCCATTTTCCTTTAATTATAGGAAAATAAATTGAAGGTCAAATACATTGATGGCATTTTGGTACTCTTTAGGTATTAAAACTTCATTTATTGTTCTTTAGTATGATATGAAATTCATTTTACTACACAGAAACACCTACATTGGTTTTGTTAGCCTACGTAGTGACAGTGTGATTTTGGTTTCTGCATAAAAGCATTGTTGGTACTATTTTTAAGATGTCATATTCTATTCAGGAACGTGTAGAGTTTATAAAGTTCTACTTTCAAAATTATAGCTGTGCTAATCCCCACCCTGAGAAAAATCTGAATGGCCAGTATTGTGGTAAAATGATTGCAAAGTTTGTTGAGACAGGATCAGCTCTTAATAAAATTCACTATTAGAAATACAACCGTGGAAATAGCTGTTTTGGAATATATTGCCTTTTTTTATCTTCGGCACACACACACAAAAGCAAAATCCTATCCCACTCAACGAGCGGTGCGTATACGAATGAGACGGTGGACCATGGACTTGAAGCGCTGTAAGTTGTAGTTTTCGGGAAAGACGTTAGGTACTCGAAAGTCCAGAGCGAGGTAGTCCTCCAGATAAAGGAGTCCCGCAACAGCGACGTCCTAGGTGTTCGTAACTGAATCGTATGTTGATGAATCTGTCTGACGGGTGATTCTGTTTGGCACAACTCTGGGCGGAATCATAAGTGTGAGTTCGTTCGAACACCTTCCGTAGTAGGGTCGATAGTAAAGAAATGGGTCTGCCATTTTTCCTCTATGTTCAAGGCTATCAAGGTCTAGTCAACTCTGGGTCATCCACATGACGGACTGCCGTCCTCTCTATGGAATCCAATATTTTGAGTAAGTGTTTGGATGCCGAGCTCCACACATGGGAACAGTATTCCAGAGATGGTCTTATTTGGGCCTATAAAGTAGTAAGAGTAAGAGCTAATGAGGTGTATACAACTTTTTTGCTCCATGGCGATGTTGGTGACGTAATTACGCCGAGACATGTTGTTTTCTAAGTTGATGCTCAGCGAGCTTATGAATAAGGCCAGAGTCAGTGTTTGTCCTGTTATTGATAAGTCAGGTAATGTGGTCTGCGGTCTTTGCTCTTTTTGAAAAGACAACTGCTTGAGTCTTTCTTGCGTTAAACTGGACATTGTTTTCCTCATCTCATTACACTGTGACGTTCATATCCTCATTGATGGCAGCACTCTGATTTTCTCGCTAATGTTTGGAACGAGCACCATTCGTTGGAGACCGCGACATGAATAAGGATATAAGAGTGCTGTCGTCTGCAAAGTTGTAAATATAATTGTTTGTCCTATCTAAGAGATCGTTGATATAGAGCAGGAGCAGGGTGGGAGAAAATGTACACCCTTGAGGCACTCCGACATTGATTTTAAATTCCTCCGAGAGATGTCCATCAATACCAACTCGGATGCTTCGGTCCCTTAAGAAATTGGAAAGCCATAGGAGCTGTGCTGGTGGTATTCTGTATACTGTCAATTTGCTTAAAAATCCGTCATGCCACACCCTATCAAATGCTTTGGATATGTCGAAAGCCACTGCACGAGGTTCGCCGTAGCTCTCGATGGCTTTGATCCACAGATAGGTCACGTAAGTGAGGGGATCTTCCGTTGATCTGTGCTCGCGGAAGACATACTGGCGATCGCTTATGATGCCTGATGATTCGAGATATTTTTTAAGAGCTGTTCGTTGATCAGTTTCTCCTTGACTTTGGACATGATGGGAGCTAAGGCAATTGGATGGTAGTTATTTGGGGTCGTTTTTTACCTTTCTTCGGGATGGTTGCACCTGAATGCATTTCTAACTCTGAGGAAAACATGCACTTCTGTGGAGAAAAGTATGCATAGCGGAGCTGTTTCTTTTTTATGGCAGTGACACACACACTAAAGGGAGATCCTATGGCGCTCGACGAGCGGTGTGTGCGCGAAGATGTTGGTTGACACGGTTCTTGAATAGTTGTAGATTGTAATAATTAGTGGGAAACAGATGTCCTGGGAGTGAGTTCCACAAACTGACAAAACTGACAAAGCAATCCCTGTAAAGCGATGTTCTAGGTGTTTCCAGTTGTACGAACTGGTGCGCCTTGCCGTCTGTCATGACTGTCTGAAAGGGGTTGCCAGGGGCGGGATGAGGCGGGCCAAATCCTGCGAACATCTGCCGTGAAAGTATCTATAAAACAGAGACATCTCGGTCACATGTCTGCGGTGTTCCAGACTATCCAGATTTCGGGTCAACTCCGGGTCGCCGACGAGACGCACAGCTCTCTTCTGAATGGAATCCAGCCGCTTTAGGGTGTGCTTTGGTGCGGCACCCCAGATATGTGAGCAATATTCTAAGCACGGCCTTATTTGCGCTTTGTAGAGCAAGAGCAACTGCTGGGGTGTATAGAGTTTTTTGTTGCGAAATACCGCACCAAGCTTCTGGAAGCCTGATTTTGCGATGTTAGCAACATGCTTATGCCAGGACATATTGCTGTTGACCGAGATACACAGCAGTCCGATTGACGAGGATGAAGGAGTGGTCGATCCTGCTATAATGATGTTAGGGTCCGCTGTATTGGCCTGTTTGCGGTGATGAGTCTCAGTCGTAAGGGTTTTTCTGATCTAAAATGGGAGACAAGGGTACTGATGTCATCAAACTTCAAACAGGATTATTCGTTTCTATCAGCAGGTCAATAATATAGATGAGAAACAGAGTGGGTTAAAGTATTGCGCCCTGAGGCACGCCCGCGTTGATGGTGAATGTGTCTGAGATGTGTCCATCAACTGCAACGTGCAGAGATCGGCTCTTAAGGAAACTTGCAGGCCAGCTGCAGAGAGAGGCTGACAGTCCGAAGAGCGGCAGTTTGTTAAACAGTCCGTCATGCCAAACTCTGTCGATTGCCTTTGAAATATCCAACGTAATCGCTCGAGACTATCCATAGTTCTCAATTACCCTACTAATCGCTCGTGACTCTCCATAGTTCTCAATTGCCCTACTCCATATATGAGTGACATACGCCAATATATATGTTAGTTCAACAGCACAATTCTTAAGCACTATTGCTAGAACTCCATCCGGTCCTGTTGCTTTGTTAGTGTCTAGGCTTTTGGGTAATCGTTTCATATCGCGTTGGTGAAATACCATTGAGGAATTCACTGTCGGGATAGTTTGGGGAGTCTTAGATATCAGCCAAAGTGTTCGCCAATTACCTTCTTTCTCAGGTTCTCGTTCATCTGTGCATAGAATATTAAAAGCACATACATATCATACGTTCACATTGAGATTGCTACATGAGCTTAACGAAGATGACTATGATACACTCTTGCAGTTTTGTAAACAAATGAGCCAAAAATCAAACGATAACGCGAATTTATCTTTTAATACCTGTTCTTCAGACGAATGCACGTTTTATTTTGATGGTACTGCAAACAGACACAACTTTCCTTTTTACTCCGACGAAAACCTCCATTTGTTTATAAAAGTTCACAGACCATATCCCCAAAAACTGAATGTCTGGGCTGGGATACTAGGGGATCATATAGTAGGACCGCTTTTCATTACAGAAAATTTAAGGGGTGAAATTTGGACACTTTGAAGCGCCATTGATCCCGTAATTATCACATTTCTAGTCTCCACTTTCAGTAAAATGGTGCACCTCCTCACTATGTACCTGCCGTCAGAGAGGTCTAGGACACTCGATTTCCTGGTCAGTGGATGATGTCCAATTAAATGGCCCGCTAGATCTACCGACTTAAATCCATTTTTTTTTCTTTGAGGACACTTAAAAAGCAAGTGTTTTGCAAGCCAGCCGGTTTCCTTTAGCGACCTTCGCCAGAGAATCATAACTGAAAAAACATCGCAGATGCTTAACACTATTAGAGACAGATTTGAGCAGAACCTTTATTATTACATGGAAGTAAATGGGTAACATTTTGAACATTTACTAAAGTAACAAAAACCTTAACTGATTTTTGTAAAATACTTATTTTACCCGTTTAAAACTACATTTCGCACTACAAATAAAGAAGTCTTATATCAATAGCCTGTATTATTTTAATACAGAGCTTTCGAGCAGTATGCTTACCCTAAGCCCTGAGGTTAGAAAATGTCTATCATAAATTAAATTAGGCGTCTCAAAACAGGAGCAAGGATACCAAAAAACAGTCTGGCATGTCTAAATTAAACGGCTTATCTAGTAAAAAATTAAATTTCTCAAAAAT
This sequence comes from Pissodes strobi, assembly GCA_016904865.1. Taxonomy (NCBI): domain Eukaryota; kingdom Metazoa; phylum Arthropoda; class Insecta; order Coleoptera; family Curculionidae; genus Pissodes; species Pissodes strobi. The sequence goes on along the minus strand of MU183527.1, from coordinate 177,196 downwards.
ACTGCACTAATTTCAAAACGCTTTGCACCAGTAAAAACAGAATTTCATGGCCGTTAAGTCAGGTGCAATTTTAGGGGTGCAGGTCACCGCATCAGGGTGTTGAATATGTAGGAGTGAAAATAATGGCAGAAATCTGGTAAATACCTTTGATTAAAGATTTTTAAGGCGCTATCATAATCAAGGGCAAGTTAGCATGAACTCGCGATGCGCATGTTGCGGGTCTGCGAGTGTACTATGCCTTGTTGTTCTCGCCCCTGGCAGTCGCCCCCGCGGCTAACCCCTACCTACGAAGCTGAGCATTCTTCCCAAAAGTATTTTTAAATAAATAGCCCTTAAGGCGCTCTTGAGAAACATCCATGATCCAAGTCATGTCAGTTGTACTTAATAATATAATAAGCTTATAATTCTGCCTTTTTAATTTTGAACCGGACCAGTCAGTCGAATACGGAACTGGCCCAGCCTTATGTTTAAGATTTAAAGTTCGTTACATTTTACCAGCGTTTTGTAAATAATTAAATTTCGTACCACCGTTGAATGCAACAGTCTAATAATAGTCAGCTGCCCCACCTGAATTTTGTTTTGATTTTTTTAGTGGAATTCCATTGTTTGGCGTGGGTGATGCAAATAAAGAACGGTTCCTTTTATTTTCATGACGCGACACATTTTGCGGTTAGAGGGGCAACATCATACACAACCTATTAGGTTTTGTCCTTGACGTTGCTCCAATCGAACCGTTCTTATAGAAAAACTGATCTTATCGGTAATAATATATGAAAAAATTACTACACATGTCTGTCGCACGTCCAGAACGCGCATTGTTTGCTCTAGATATTTTACATAACACTAAATTATATATAACTTTTAAAACCCAAGGTGACATTACAAAGGCTAACCGCATAGAACGGACTGATTATAATATACCCCTAGCTATCTGAATTATGACTTTTTTGATTCGATGCGTTAGCTTTAGGACATGGAGGGATGTAAAAAGTCATTGATGTCGAAATATACGTTTTCTGTTGGAGAATCACGTTAATAATACTTCCAACTAAACTGCTGGCCATTTACTTTCGAGCAAAGAAAATTTCGCCTAAATTTTAAACTATAGCTATTTACATACCAAGGGAGGAAAATAGTGCTTTTCCTTCCGCGGATAGTCTGAATATCCAAGGGAAGAAAAGCACTTTACTCCTGAGGTATGTATATAGTATTTTCTACTATCTCTGACGTCGTTAATTTTTATATACAGGGTGTCCCACCTCGATGGGCCACTATCAATATACGAAAATTCGAATACTTAGGAAAATTTTCTGAAAATTTGGTGGTTTACTAAACCGTATGTGTAAATCCAACAAACATAGTTTCAAGATGGTGGAACTTCTGGTCATACCGGAAGTAGATACTAACTTCTTTATTTTAAGTGGAACACCCTGTAAATTTTTTATATATTTTTTCTCTAAATTCCGTCACTTTTTCAATCGATTTTATTCAACTTTCGCGCTCTGGAAAAGCGAAATTGCTGATCTTAGAGGAAAATGCTTCTATCTTAGTTTTTAATGATTTCTCATTTGACACTAATTTTCATTCTAACCGGAAATGTTAGTTTCCATTTCTCCTGATTTTCGGGATTTCCGGTTAGATCAAAAATAGGTGCCATATGCAAGATCATTAAAAACTAAGATAAGGATTTGTAAACCGTTTTCCTCTAAGCTTAGCCGCTTCGATTTTACAGGGCGTCAGTGTCGAAAAAAATCGATTTTCATTTAACTATTAATATCTCAAAAACAATTAAATTTAGTTATATGCTGCTCTATATACAGGGTATAAAATAAGGAAGTTATACTTCCAGTATAATCGGAAGTGCCACCATCTTGAAAATATTTTTATTGGATAGTACACATATGTTTTAGTAAACCACCTAATTTTCAGAAAATTTGTACACAATGCATTTTTTTAACGCGGATCAGAGGGCTTTGCATGTTAAATGTCTAACCCCGTGTTAAGCACTGTTTTATAAGAAATACAGAGCTTAAACCTGAACTAGGCAAACTTTAGGGTCTTAACTTAAGATATCGATAGTTTCTCGATTTCGATAAAATAAAACCTAAAAAAAAAAGACCTAAAAATTGCGTTTACTTTTTAAAAATCAGTAACTTTTTTACCCCCTCGTAATCTGGAAATGAGCTTCAAACGTCAGTTGTGTTGTCACAGTAATACGAGAGTTGAAAAAGTTACTGATTTGCGAAAAGTAAACGCAATTTTTAGGTATTTTTTTTTTAGTGTCTTTCGCGTAACTGACAAACTAACAAAACCTTCAGACCCTTAAGTTTGCCTAGTCAAGGTTTTAGCTCTGTATTTCTAGTAGAACAGTGCCTAATAAGGGGTTAAAAATTTAACATGCAAAACCCCATGTATGGTTCTTTATAATATATCGATAGTAGCCCATCAAGGTAGAACACCCTGTACATTTTTTTATAATTTTATCCTAAAAATAATAATGCATGCATACTTATCAGAACCACTGCAGAAAGTTTTGGAACTATATTCGGCTATATTATGACAAAATATCAAATAGGTGTTGAGTTGTCACGTACTTAAACGTACGTAAGCACCCTGTATAAATGCCGATTGCGAATATTAGGGTATAAAACCAAATTACGTAATGGAATTTTTGCATTTGACGTTGTCGTTAAAAAAATTGCACAGGAAACAACGATACTTCTAAAGTTATTAAATTCGATACTGCAATAAAGTCTAAAGAACAATAAGCGAAACTTGATAAAAACTATGTCATACGTCTGGAGTTTCAATTAATGACTGATATCCGATATCAAGGTATTATAACTACTATTCTGTTATGGTATAGTCAGAGTACAAACCATATATATCATGGTATAGTGGTCGGATTCCGTATTGAATGTGAGCTGAAAATTCGACCCAACCTAGACTCGCTACCAAGAAATATTTTTTTCTTTACTAAGGTAAACAAAAATGGTATAAAACAAGGAAAATTAATTAAACATACAGAGGGAGAAGCCAAAGCCTCTCCCCTTTTTCTCCGTTAGTTTTCATGCCAATTGCGACATTTCACTAAATAGAAAAACATTAGAACAGTGCGTGCTTAAATACTACTTAATAAAAAAGTGACTGATATTGCGGATAAAATGAACAGCAATGTAAATGGTCATGAGCAAGTCAAGATATTAATAATATAATTTTAAAGAGAATTTAGTACAAATTGTTGACCGAAGGGAGTACAATTTTATCCTGTCTGGATAATTTAAATTAATAATCAATTTAAGGCATTCTTAATGAAGTATGATTTTCACTCTCATACTAGCTTCACCTAATTGCAATGATAATACGGATTTTCACTTTTGTTTTAGCTACATTTTAATGAGAGTAGAGATTTTCAGAATCAGAACTCTAATGGAAGTACGGATTCTCACCATCACACTAGCTAGCTTTTAATGAAGGTAGGGTTTTTTACTATAATACGAGATAAATTTTATGAATGTAAGAATAGGGAACTTGAACATTTTTTTTTATTTCTTTAATATATTTGCCTACCTATAGAGACAGCACACACCAAATATCAGCCCTTAAATCGCAATATTTAATTTGCAATAAACAATTAAAGTTATGACCGCAAGCTACTCATTTTAAACGACACGTGACGTCACACCGCTCGTTCGATCGGAAAGCAGTCATTGACATATTATCTTAAAATGTCAGAGTGAAGGCAGTATGGCATCGGCAGCCACAAGTATTTAAATATTTACGTTTATTACTGCTTGTCGTTGAATTACCAGGGTGTTTGTTATAATTCGTGATGATTTGCACTTTAATCTGTGCTTTAATATTAATAATAATAATGGAAGCTAAGACGTTCCCTGCTCTGCTGTCCGTCAAGCGGGACGACAAACGAGCTACATGACGTCACAACCGTTACAAGAATAATTTGAATTATGCAATTTTTAATTGCTTATATTTATTATCAGATATTAAAAAATTAGTTTTTTTGTGAACTGTGGTTCTTTTAATAGTATTAAATTATGTTTGTGAGCAATATTTTTCAAATTTAAATTTTATGCAAGTTCCCCATTGTCACTATCATACTAGCCAATTTTGAATGAAAGTAGGGGTTTATTACTACTACTACTGTTACTACTTGCGCCTATGATATATGATATCATAGGCGAAAGGGAGAGTATGGAAGTGACGTGTGGAGTCCCGCAGGGATCCGTATTGGGACCCACCCTGTGGAATGTCTACTACGATGGTGTCCTAAGACTTCCGACTCCGACTGGAGTCAAAATGATAGGGTACGCGGACGATCTCGGCATCCTCGTACAGATAAGGGGGGCAGAACAGATGGTAGGGGTAGCAAACCAGGCTCTACAGGACGTAGCGAACTGGATGAAGTCAAAGAAACTGAAGCTAGCTCCGCAGAAAATAGAAGAGGTCATTCTGGTGGCGGGGAGAAAAACCAAACATATAAATGTGACTGTGGAAGACACCAAGGTACAAAGCCAGGCACACATCAGGTACCTAGGGGTATACCTGGATAGGAACATGACTATGGGCACACATATACGCAAAGTTGCGGAAAAGGCGAACAAGGCACTTAACAACGTACCGAAGATGAGCGGCCCGCGAGAGTCCAGCAGAAGAATCCTATGTTCTGTGGTGGAATCAATCATGCTATATGGAGCGTCAATCTGGGAGAAAGCTATGGAGAAAAAGGTCTACAAAAACTTGCTACTCAAAGTTCAGAGAGGAATCGCCATTAGAATCACGGGCGCATACAGGACGGCATCAACAAAGGCAATACTGGTGTTGGCAAAGACCCCGCCAATTGGCCTCCTTGCTAAAAACTGAGCACACGTGGAAAGGGAGGGAAAAGCAGAGAAAGAAGCAGCGTATGAGCATATGATGACAAACTGGCAGGAGGAGTGGGAAAATGACAACGGAACCGCTAGATGGACGAAGCGGATCATACCCAACGTAAGGACATGGACAGAAAGAAGGCATGGTGAGGTAGACTTCTTCCTGACGCAGGTGTTGACGGGTCATGGATATTTTGAGGCCTACCTTAAACGCTCCAATCTCAGTGACACCGACGAGTGCATGTACTGTGGCGACGTGGACACAGTGGAGCACACGTTTTTCGAATGCCCAAGATGGAACGTACAGAGGTATAGAATGGAAACCCTGATGGGTGCCTTAGAACCAGAGAACCTGCTGCAAAATATGCTTGAGAGTGAAGAAAACTGGAGGGTTGTATGCAGAGCGGCCAAAGAAATCTTAACCGAAAAGAGAAGAGCACAAAGAAACCGACTGTAGAATGTAGATGCTACATAATACTTTCCTAAACTATATAAGAAAAGAAAGAGAAAAATATTAGAATGGCAGAAGGAAGGCAGAATGGAAACCACCAACATCGAAGAGATGGCACCCTCTTTGAAGTATTACCGGAAGGCAGTTCCAAAGAGGAAAGCAACAGTGCCCAGAGAGGGAAGGGTTTAGTCGGTAGGCATGACCTCAGAAGGGCATGAATCCGACACTCTGCAGGCACATAAGATCACTCGCCTGCAAGTCTTTTGAAGATTCCTCATCCTCTCAAAAAAAAACTACTACTACTACTACTACTACCGTAGACACAGGAAAGAATAATATTGGAACAGAAGCTAGGCAACGTAACACCGGAGAACATAGTCAACAGGATGCTGGCGACAAGGGAAAACTGGGAGGCTGTAAAGAGGTTCTGCATGATAATTATGTCTGCAAAGAGAAAGGAGATGAACAAACAAAGCTGAGACCGAAGAGAGACTCACAAATTCAAAACGATAAGAAACAGTATCCTCTTCATACCAAACAAACCCTCCCTGAAGTAATACCGGAAGGCAGTTCCAGGGTGGGCAGCTCAGTATTTAGGATGAGGAGGAGGAAGGATCGGGGTGGTTTTGGTGTGTGGCACTTGCGGGAGCAACTGAGTCCCACACTGCCTTAGACACAAGAACTAGTCTAGGCGAGCATGAGCGTTCCACCTCACCAACAAAAAAAACTACCGTAGACACTACTACTACTACTACTACTACTACTACTACTACTATTATACTCCACCATTGCCGCGTAAAATTTGGCATTACAATTGTGCAAACTGGGACGATCTAAAAGAGTTCTACCTAGATTTTCTTTGGCTCGAAGGCTGCTTTAGCACTGACGACCCGTCAGTGCTGCGAAGAGATTACGCAAGTAATCGCCTCAGGAATGGAAGCATACATCCCAAATCCCAGCAAGTTACCGTCAAAATGAAAGGCCCTGGTTCAACAGAAGATGAGAAATAGCTGTAGGTAGGAAACAGCAAGCCTACAACTCCGGCATCAAAATCAGACCACTGCAATGCTGCAATTATTTTGACGAAGCGAGAAACGAATACAAACATGTGATTGACCAAACTAAGGGCAAACACAATCAAAGGATCAGAAATACACTTTTGCAATGCCCCAGTGGCTCCAGGAATTTCTGGTCGCTACCACTCAACACTACCATGGCAGAAGTTAAGTTTCATCATCGTGATATTCGTAAACTCCTCAAAGAGCTAGACGTGCAAACGGCATCAGGACCGGACGAAATACCTGTCATCGTGTTAAGCAATTGCGCCAACGGTCTAACATCCATTTTTTCCAGACTTTTTCTTTGCCGAAAACGGATTTACCAATCTACTTGGAAAGTCGGTCGAGTGCCACTTGTTTCAAAAAGGCAGGAAAATCCCGCCCTCAAACTATCGCCCAATTGGCTTGCTTCCAATAATCTCCAAAGTAATGGAACGTGTAGTCAGTCAATCAGCAACGACTCAAGTACCTCGAGACCAACAGAATAATTAGCGATGATCAATACGACTTTCACAAAAAGAGATCGGCAGAACATAATATTGGCCTATGTCGCTCATGTATGGAGTAGGACAATTCAGAACTATGGATAATCTCAAGCGATTTCGCCAAATATACTGAAGGCATTCGGCAGAGTTTGACAAGACGGATTGCTCCACAAATTGCTGTTTTTCGGACTGCCAGCGTATCTCTGCAGCTCGCTTGCTAGTTTACTTAAAAACCAATCTTTGCACGTTGCAGTTGATGGACACATCTCATACACATTCACCATTAATGCGGGCGTGCCTCAGGGCGCAATACTTTCACCAACTGCCTGTACCCTTGTCTTTCAATTTAGATCAGAAAAACCTTTACCAGCTACTGAGACTTATCGCCGCAAACAGGAACAGATTACAACCATTAATCAAGATCTGGAAATAGTTAAAACTTTGGGCGACAGAAATTTGGGCCAGCTCAATGCAGCAAAAACCCAAACAGTCACGTTTGAGTGATCCCTCATTTTACAGCTTTACCTCGATTCACTGCTAATTTTTAATGATATTGAATTCACTCGTTTCAAGATGGCGGCTCTTAAACAATTATTGGATAACAAGTTAAACATATTTTCTTAAGATATTGTTTTCCTTATATTAAACCCATAATATATTAATTAAATGCTTTAGAAGTTAGCAAAAAAAAATAATTCATGATCGATGGCCGCGATGTTGAAATAATTACATCAAGTTCAATGCAATTAAAATATACGGTTGCGTAGGGGGATTTTAAAATAATGTGCCTTCCAAACGTAAATTTTCAATATGACATAGTCATCATTTTGAAAATCTAGACCATCATGTTTCGTGAAAAAACTAATCAATATTTACTTGAACCTGTTCAGATGTGACCTCGGAACTTAAAATTGATTAGATGTTAGCAGAGACTTACATGAGCGTTTAATTGCAGTCCAAGCTCTTTGAAACTCCGATCAGTTATTTGGGTCTAGCCGGTATCCGAAGAATTGATCTCGATATAATATCGACTTGCTGTTTCCGATGTGAAATGAGCATCATGTAGCTGATGCTCATTACCACTTCTTTTTATTTTTGACATTTTTTAATTCTAATCTCCGATGTAAGTAAATGAGAGCTGAAATCATTTGTTTCTGAGACTTACGTTCCAAGCACGTACGTGGTTAGCCACCGTGCGCCGCCGCCCGTCTTGAAATTAAATGAGTTCACATTTTTGGAGATGAATTCGGAGCGAAAACTGGTTTAAAATGAGGCAACTTTAAAAAATTGAAAAAAAAATATATTGACGGCCTGAGCTTGATTCTCACTCGGTCATTTTGAAGTCGACGCAAAATACTTATTGAACTAACTATCGCTTTCCGGGCTTGGCGAGGAGATCAACATGTTACATAATGTAGACAAGCAGGAAGAAGTGTTGCTGATGTGTGTGAAATCCTCTAAAGGCTGATTTTCATATATAGGACTGCGCACCGACTATGTACCTATCGTGTCGTTGTCACTGTAAATCAAAAAATTGTGTTCCATATAGAACGCACTGAAGCTCTTATTTACATTTTCACATATAGGACTGTGCTACGAACTTCAATCCTATTGTGAAAAAGTAGAAAACCCGCGACGGCTGCAGCATGGTAGGCGCACAGTCCTATATATGAAAATCAGCCTTCAATCGTCGAAAATTTAATGACATTTTATGTGAAAAGTGATCATATTGGGCAGTTATGCCGAATCTAAGATATACTTATTACAATGGTCAAAGAATGTGCTTGGCAAAATTAACAACTAGCAACTTTTCTGGAGAGTCATATGGATTTAACAATTCCGCAAAAATGCGTGAAATTTATATTTTATATTGACAGTGTCAAGTTATCAGTTCATAATGGGGCAAATGTGGTAATCGATATATCGACAATGGGACTACACATTTAAAACTATTGGCAATAATGGTGCAGCAAAGCAGGATTAAGCATGAGTGCAAGATAGGCTTAAACCAGAAAATTTATGGCAGTGACGCACACAATAAAAGGAGATCCTATGGCAGTTATGGCACTCGACGAGCGATGCGTGTGCGAATATTTTGATTGACACGGTTCTTGAATAGCTGTAGGTTGTAACAGATGTCCTGGGAGTGAGTTCTACAGTGATGCAGTGCGCCAGACAAATTAGTTCTTGCAGAGCGATGTTCTACGTATTTCCAGTTGTACGATGTCTGTCGTGACTGTCTGACAGGCGTTGCTAGGGGCGGGATGAGGCAGGCCAAATCTTGAGAACATCTATTCCAGGCTATCCAGATCCCAAGTCAACTCCGGGTCACCGACGAGACGCACTGCTCTCTTATGGATGGAATCCAGCAGCTTTAGGGTGTGCTTAGGTGCGGCACCCTAGATGCGTAAGCAATATCCTAAGCACGAATATTTGCGCTTTTTAGAGCAAGAGCAGCTGTAGCGGTGTATACAGTTCTTTGTTGCGAAATAGCGCACCAAACTTCTGCGATGCTGTTAGCGATGTGGTCACGCCAGGACATATTGGTGTTGACCGAGACATACAGTAGTCCGATTGACGAGGACGAAGGAATGGTCGATCCTACTATAATGATATGACTGTCTTGGTAAACGTGGCTGCTTGGATTTTGTTGCATTGGATTGGACCAAATTTCTTTCGTACCAAGTTGAAACTTCTTCAGATCTTGATTAATTGGTGTAATGTTCCTGTCTGCGGCGATATGTCTCAGTCGCTGGTAAATGCTTTTCTAATCTAAACTGGGAGACTAGGGGACTATCATTTGCAAAACTGTAAACAGAATTATTGGTTTCGGTCAGCAGGTCATTAATATAGAGGAGGAACAGGGTTGGAGAAAGTATTGCGCCCTGAGGCACCCCCCGCATTAACGATTAATGTGTCTGAGATGTGTCCATCAACTACAATATCCAGAGAATGGTTCTGAAGAAAGAGAACTGCAGAGGTACGGTGCGCGAAGATAGTTCGAAGGACAGCAATTTGTTTAGCAATCCGTCATGACAAAATCTGTCGAATGCCTTCGGCATGTTCAACGCAATCGCTCCAGATTGTTATTATTAGATTATTACTCCATATATGTCTCATGCGAGAACCATATTGGTTATCGCAAATTATTCTGTTAGTCTCGAGGTGCTTGAATAGTTGCTGATTGACTATACTTTCCATGACTTTGGAGATTATTGGAAGCAAGCAATTGATGAGCGATAGTTTAAGGGCGCACCTTTTCTGGAAAAAGGTTGTACTCGAGCGATTTTCCAAGAAGATGAGTAAATCCCTTTTCGATAAGAAAGAGAACAGAGAAAAAAGCCTGGAAAAATGGGTGTTAGTTCGTTGGCACAGTTCTTTAATACGTGGCAGATATTCCGTGCGGTCCTGATGCCTTTTGGGTATCTAATTTAAGGATGATAATACTTTACTTCTGCCATGGTAGCATTGACTTTGGATTTGGAAGGGACAATCTTGCCCTGGGGGACATTAAATTTAAGGTATAGAGCGATGAAATAATTACGCCGAGCATGTTTTTTTCCTTAACTGTCTGTACTCACGGTGACGCCGCGTTCATCTGTCAACAGTGGAAGAGACGTTTTTGTAAAATTATTACTTACTGTCTTTGTAGCCGATCAGAAACTTCTGGACTTTCAGCGGTCTAATTTTGCGGCCAGTACTTGTAGACTTGCTGTTTCCTATCTACCTTTCGCATCTTCTGTCAAGCCAGGGCTTTCCTTTTGACGGCAACTTTATGGAATCTGAGATGTATCCTTCAGTACTTGCGTCATCACTTAGCAACAGACTGGCGGGTCATCAGTGCCAAAGCAGACGTCGAGCCAAGAAAGATCCAAGTGGAACTTTCTTAGATCCTCCCAGTTTGCACAATTGTAATGTCAGATTTTATGAGGCGATGGTGGATCGTTCTGTAGGAGTGGCAGTTCTCAAACCGTTGTAATAAATTTGTGGAGGGAATTGACAATTGATAAAAACAGTTGGACCCTCACTCCACTTGTGCCACATAAACATAAAAGAAATTAGTCGAGCAAAAAGCTAGTGCTTGTCCAAACTTCTCTTGGATAACAACGTAGACGTGGTTCTGATCCAAGAAACACATGCTTCAATCGCAGAAGACTTGCATAGAAGGGGGAGGACACATGGCTAAGAGCTTATTGGTGCCACATATCGCAACGCGTATGGTGTTGCTACATACGTGAGAAACAATGTCGAGCACGCCCAATTTGTGTCGGCAAATTCAACAGATGAAAACCACAACGTTACGATAAAAGTGGATGATATTTTCATAAGTAACATCTATAAACCAACCAACATGATGTGGCCTATGAATATCCTCCCGACCACTGCTCACCCATCGGTATACGCTGGAGAGTTTAATAGCCATCACGGATTATGCAAAAAAAACAATGAATGCGGTGTTGCACTTAGCGACTGAGCTGAAAACGAGAATCTCTACTTGGTTTTTGACACCAAAGATTTAGAAACTTTCAGATCCGCTGCCTGGCAGAGAGATCACAATCCGGATCTCTGCTTCATATCTTGTGACAACAAAGGCCACCGGATACCCACATGTAGAAAAGTCTTGCCGTATTTTCCACACAGACCGGTTATTATTGGTATTGGACTGTCCGTCCCAATTATTAGATGTGCCCCACGACCTAGGTGGAACTTTCGTAAGGTAAACTGGCAGGGTTTTGCCGATCACCTGGATAAGTACATCAATTTTATTCCCCCAGAACCTAACAACTACCATCGATTTGTGAGAGCTGTCCAGGCGGCAGCCAAGAAACATATCCCTTGTGGATACAGAAAGAAATATATCCCAGGATGGAATGAACAATGTGAGCTCCTATATGAGGCATACAGTCGAAGCGGCGACAGAGATATATCGGACGACCTTCGACACCAGCTTGATGCTGCTAGAAGAGTGCGATGATCCGCCTAGACTGTAAGCATTCAAGCAGGAAGGCATGGAAACTGTTGCGCAAATTAGGTTGTGCCTCTGAACAGCCTGGCCTAAAACCTAAAGTTTCAGCGAACAAAATCGCTAACCACATAGTTGAAACATCCAGATCTACGCGTGGTAAACAGCATACTTCGACGATAAAACATGAACTGACATCCCTAAAAGCTCAATGCCCTAATAATTCCCAGTTTTCCTCCGCTTTCAGCTTTCACTCTGACCGAATTGAACAATGCCCTGAAATAAACTAAACAAGGGAAGGCACCTGGAATTTACAATATCCTTCCTGAGTTCCTGACCAATCTGAGAAACGGCGCAAAAGATTGGCTTACAGGGTTTTTCTCCGACATTCTGGACAGAGGTGCCCTTCCTAAGGAACTGAAGGGGACAAAAGTAGTGGCCATTTTGAAACCTGGTGAACCACCTGATCTACCACAGAGTTTTAGGCCAATTTCTTTACTTACCTGCACCTCTAAGCTATTAGAAAGAATCATCTATAATAGAATCAGCCGCCCCATTTTAGAACACCTCCCAGTTTAACAAGCGTGTTTCAGGCCTAATAGAAGCTGCTGCGATCAAGTGCTGGCTCTGACAACCTTTATAGAGGCAGGTTTCCAACAAAAGCTTAAAACTTCTGTCGTGTTGTAGACGTTTCCGCAGCGCATGATACGGTTTGAAGAGAGGGGACGATATACAAATTTCTAACAATAATCCCTTGCCGGAAAACTGCGAGCCTCCTCAATAACATGCTGAGCAACAGATTTTTACGCACCTATGTATGAGGACAAATTAGTAAGGAGAGAAAATTAAACAATGGCTTACCACAGGGCTCGGTGCTGTGTAACATTTATATTGCCGATCTCTTAAAGACCGTGTCAACAAAATTTTGCTATGCGGACGACATTGCTCTGGCCTTCAGAGCTAAGGATCTAGACCAAGCGGAGTCAGTTCTCATAGAGGATCTCTCGGCCCTGAGCACCTTTTTCAGAAGGTGGAGATTAGAGCCCAGCCCTAGCAAGACCGAAGGATGTGCTTTTCATTTAAACAATCGACAGGCTAACGTGGAACTACAAATACAACTAAATGGAAATACACTTCGTCATAACAAATTTCCAAAATATCTTGGCGTCACTCATGACCGCACCCTATCATCAAAAGGCACTTCGAAAACACTGCTGCTAAGTTAAAAACCCGTAATAATATTATCCAAAAGTTATGCGATACATAGACATGGGGAGCATCTGCGTATACATTACGAACATCGTCCTTAGCCCTGCTCTACTCAACGGCGGAGTACTGCGCTCCAGTATGGCTAAACAGCTGTCATACCAATATCATTGGCGTTCAGTTAAATCATACTATGCGGTTAATTAGTGGTGCAGTGCGTCCGACACCCACGTACTGGCTCCCAGTGTTGAGTAACACGTATCCACTTCAAGTCCGCCGATCTGAAGCTCTACTCAAAGAGTTTCGAAAGCTTCAACAGAATCCTAATCTTCCTATACGTACACAACGATATACCTACCCTGCGGAGGAATCGTTTGCGCTCGAGAAAACCGCCTCTATGGCAAGCTGAACACCTAGTCAGTAACAACGTTGAAGCTGTGGATTTGTGGAAACAGAATTGTCAACTTATTGAAGATCCCGAGGTTCGTGAGTGGTTTGAGGGGTATGATTGCGATACCACAGGTGCAAATCTGGATAGAGCGCATTGGGTGAAACTAAATAGAAGCCGTTCCGGAAATGGTCGATGTGCTGACTCCCTTTACAAATGGGGCTTAACTGACCCTACAAGCTGTGACTGAGGAGGCCCCCGCCAAATCATTAAACACATTAGAGAGGCATGCCCCCTGCTATCTTTCCAAGGGAGCTGGAGCGATTTCATGAGGGCCGAAGAGGCTGTGCTTGATTGGATCAAGAACTTAGATATCATTGTTTAGCTTTTACTTTTATTTTTATCTTGTATGCTTGTCTGTTGTTTGTTTGATTAATTGTATGCAGATTTTTGTATTTTACTTTTTTATTTTTACTCTTAATGGAAATGTGCGTGTATGCCATACGAATAAATAAATAAATAAATGTGGTCGGAATTACCTAAGCACATACCAACTGTAATTGTGTACTGGTAAGATTTTGTGGTGAGATCCGAGTTGGTTCGTTTACAAGTTGGGTAAGCCGTTGAGCCCGCAGCTGATGGCTAATGCTTCAGCTTCTGTACCTTCGTTGTCGGTCTTGTTGTGATATTTGAACTAGTTGGTATTGTGGGCATGGAAATCTCCCAGAACGATTATTTCTGAATTGGGGTAGTCGACCTGTATTGAATCAATGGTGGTAGCTAACGTTGTAAAAATGTAGGGTCTATCGCACGTGTGCTATATTGCATCAACTTCCCGAACTGACACAAACTTGTTGTGGCTTTCATTTATAGAAATATAAGTAGTTTATTAGGTGGATCAGTGTTTAAATATTACTGGAAAGTTACGGCGTGTTTTACATATTTAATCGTGACTTTGGTTTTTATAAAGAAACATTTATTTTTGCGCCACTGGAAAAGTGTTAAAATTTCCATGAATGCTGTTTTCCGTGGTTACGAGATAATTTATTTACAGTTCAACAATTTTACTTTATAGCTAGGTCTTCATACCAAGATGTCTGCGAACAGCGTAAAACGTCTTCTTTCAAATGAAACAAAACCCGAAACTATCCACTTTAAAAATATTAGACATTAATATCCATTCTTCATATTACCTACTATAGCACTTACACAACGAGTAACATATATTAGATATTCTAGATATAACATATGTGATGATGGTATCGCTGAATTAAATCAAGTTTTACTTGTCGCATAAATACTCGTACATAAATATAAGTATGATAAAACATAATTTTGCAAAAAAAATGTATGAGTAAATAGGGTCCCGCGATACCCAACTACGATGATCAGAAAGCAATATAGTTTTCCTACTAGCACATATCCGCAAACGCCTTGTGTTCGAGATATTTTAAATTTTAGCAGTATAAATAAAGCCCTAATATATTGACATAATCTGTAGTGCATGGTTGCTTCCAGTGGCGTCGTTACGGGACAAGATCAATTTGTTGTGGTGAATAACTTTTTATGTCACCTTAAGTGCCTGTATTTTAAAAACAAAATAAACATATACTCCGAACTCTGAAAAATACGCATTTTTCCTAAACCGTATCTGTTTTCAGAAAACAGTTAAAAAATGCTTGTAACTTGCATTGCTTAGGTGCGATATTCGCGTTAATTGTTTTAATAAATTAATAGATTTAATCTAAATACAACAACCAGTGTTAGAAATACCACCAATTGGGCATTCTAGGATGTTTTGCCTCGCATTTAGTGGGTCTCGACAAGTAAATCAAAAGCGCATAAATTCAAATCCAGCATTCTAACCAGCCAAGACACGATCCGACAAAAAGAAACGGAAATGATGGCGAATATCTATTTATTAGTTCTTATATCACATTAAAGATGCCTTGAAAGTGTTTTCACTTTGGTACGTCACTGACCATCAAAGCTACTCTTTGGCTAGCCCCGCATCCAACCGTTCCCTGAATATAATCGGGGAAATTGCTCTCCAGAAGCCTCATTCTCGCCCTTCTCACGTCGGGCATAACTTGGGTGGTCAAGTAGCAATTTGGAGATGTGTAAACTAATTGCCCTTTAGAGAAAACTGCCGAGTTAGAGTCGAATCTGTAGATTTCCGATTTTCCTTCATATCGGTAGAACAAGGCAGCTCCTCCGTCGGTTCCGAGAATGATGATTTTGCCATCCTTGGCGCCCAAATCCTGGATTTTGCCAGCTGCCGATCCACAACGGATGTAGTCCGTTCGGATGGAGAACACTCGAGTTCCGGACAGGTAAGTGAAGATCAAGAAATTGTTGCCGCAACCTTTTTGGACGAGAGCGGCATATAGTACATCGCGCCTACTTCCAGCGGTTGCCTTGGGCAAAACTAGACGGTAACCTTTGCCTCCAGCCACGTCAAATACTAAGATGGACCTAGTGGCAGCGTCGGTGATGTACACAAAAGGCCTTCCATCGAGGCCGTAGTCGGCGATGACGTACTGCAATCTGGAGGCTTGGACAACCAATCCAGAAAGATCCAAAGTCTTGACTTTCTTGCCGGTTTGCAAATTGAATGCTACAACCTTTGGAGGAGACTTCCTGATGGGGTTTTCCAGGGTGTTGACGACGCCTACGTCTAGAGCCCATAGGATTCCATGAGTATCCACGAAGATGTCCACAACAGACTGAAGACCATCGGAGTTACCTTCTTCTTGGGCCGCCCAGTTGGGGTAAGGGGTTAAAACAGCTTCGCAAGCTCTAGACTTCATGCAGACCCTGGCTAAGGTCACCGGCACTCCCGGTTTGTATCTGGGTAGGGCCACGTAGATATCGTCTTTGTAAATTTGGGCGCGTGTGGCTATTATATTTTTGGCGATGTAACGGCCGTTCGCTTTGTAGTGTGACTTGGTTTCTTCACTTGGGAACTCAAAGGTGCCTCCGGTCCATTCTACCACTTCGCAAGAAGCCTTGACGTACACGACGGAGACGGCCAGAAATATAATACATTTTAGGATCATATTTTTCCTTCTGAAAGAGATAATAGAATTAAATAATGCAAATTACCCTCTAGTAGGTTATACAATTGTTTATCTCCCTCGACTCTGACGGTGATTTTAAATACCCATAACCTATGTTGAATACTTTTTACACTAGAAGGATTACCAGTCATAAACACGATGTCCAGTGGCGTGTCATGAAATACAATACACATTTTTTAATCCATGACCCTGACATGCCTCTAATTTTTTTTTCATCTGGTATTTTTGGCGTACATCTATAGTTTGGAAAAAAGTACGTAAAATCCAGTTGTTTTCTACATGGTTTAACTTAGAATGAAACAGTTTATACTTTCCGATCTTAGTTTTTCACAATGTATCGTCTTGCGTCAACTTCCACTGTAGCCGGAAGTGCATGTTTTCCGATTTTCGGGAAGTTCGTCCTGGACAGTAAATTATCCAAATCTGATATATAAGAGAGTGCAAGATGTATCGCTCTACGTAAAGCCATTTAGACAGCCAGTCATAACGTGCAAAATGTTAAATTTGAAACGTCAATATTTCGAAAACAGTTGAATTTAGGTACTTATATGATATGATATATGAAATATGTAGAGAATTTCATTCAATTAAAAATCAAAATGGAATAAACGTATACACGAAATTACCTTCTAAGTCCTGTATTTAAAATAAGAAATTTTCTCGGTTTAAATTCGAAATTAATTAATTTATTCCAACTTTTACGTCCTCACTCTACGCTAAAAATATTATTACATGACAGAACAGAACAGCATAACTAGTTACGGACAGTAGCAGCGTATTTATTCAGACTTTTCATTGGTTTTTTGAGACACGCCACGGGACAATTTTTTTGCATTTGCTATTTTCGTACCAATAAATCGCAAAATAATTATCGAATTTCACATTTGATCATATTTTTTACCAGGGACATGCATAGAGCCAAGATGAAAGAATTTTTTATACAAATATCGTGTACGCTACTGCTTTTTAAATATTTTATAACTGCTCTCATTTTAGAATCAAAACCGTATAGAAGTGGTCTCTTTTGCTGAGAAAAAAACCAAAACCAGTTTCAATAGAGGTACGCCCCTGTCCCTTTGTAACAGTTAAAAACACCTAGATATGTGGTTAAAAAGTGTAATATGTCATTCCCTAAGTGAATATACATCAAAAACATGGTAAAAAAATATGATGATATATGAAATAAATATTTGAGATATTTTAGGAAAATTTATATTTTATAAATCTTAGGAACCAAACAGCTCAGTTATATGAACTTGTCGACATATTGTGTGTTAAGGAATCGATGTTAAAGTGTGGTGGATGTTTTTGAAACACGGTGTATATTTAAAAACTTACATTGGCGACATTCCTTTGGAGCACGCGACTGGACATTTCTATTGTTAAAAAATTGTAATGAATGACGAAAAAATTACCAGTGGCTTAACCGAAAAATTTGCCACAAACGTAGGGGTTATACAGTGTTGCGCAAAAGTATGGAAACGGCCATTTTACTCGGAAGCCCCTGTATCAATTATCAAATGACTTCAAATTAGGGATATAGGCAAAAAAAAATTCAAAAACAATGATTTCTTATTCACTAAAAAAAATTTCGACAATGCATATATTATTGTATATTTGGATTGTGCTAAAAAGTCTAGACATGTTCCGTGAATAATGTCCTATACAAATATATTATATTATTATAATAATAATTCATTCTAAGGTTAGTGTCATACGATAGCTTATGAAAAACCTATATAGGAAAGTGCCAACCGTTTTGTTCTATCTTTAGCCGTTTGGATTTTACAAGTTGTCAGACATGGTAAATGGTCGATTTTTAACTGACAATATTTCAAAAACCGTTAGAGATAGGTATAGGACATTATCCATCATATATGTGTAGACTCTTTTGCACAATCCAAACGTGCAATAATATACAGGGTATTCCATTAAAAAGATTACAGTTGTTACTACTTTTTGGTAGAAGCGGCAACACTGCATTGTCGAAAATATCTTTAATGAATGCAAAATCATTGTTTATACTTTTGATACACCGGCTTGTGCCACACTGTATACGGAGTGCCAATAAGCTCTGGAAGCCCCGATTTATTTTCGAAATTATAAATTTTCGGAAAAAAGCCTAGACACTTCAATTTTAGTTTTCGCTTTTCTACAACCCGATTATTTTATTTCGTTTCTTCAATGACAGCTGTCAAAGCTATGACGTAATCGTTAATATTTGGAAATAGCAACATGGGCCATGTGATGCGATATTTGAAAGAACCTTTCGTCTCGGATACTAGTCATTCAATGGTTCGTATATAGATGGCAGCACACTATATCTTCAAATTTTGAAAAATGGATTTTTTTGTTGTTGCTATTTTAAATGTGAATTTACTTATTTGTTTGTGGCATATATGATGGGAGTCTATTAAGTGAACAGGAGAAAAACCCTATTCACATAGAATATCTAGTGTACCAACGAAACAACCTAAAATTTATAGGTACGATCAAGAATTAAATAGTAAGAATTTTGAAATAATGTCCTCATTTTTTTCTTGTTAAAGTTAAATATTTTATAAAAAATGTCTTTTATAAGCTCTAGTCTTCTTTCTTTTTTTAGTGACCATAATTTAAAATTACTTACAACTTGAAAAATCCTCCGCAGGAATAAATTGTGGCTTAGTTAATTTGTACAATTGCTAGTTTTCAAGTTTAGAGTTTTAATAAGCTGCCATATGTAAACAAAGCATTTAAAATTCATAAAAATTAGGTACCGTACTAAAAGGACCTTTCAAACATTGTATCACACGATCCATGTAGCATTTTACTAAAATTGACATTTACGTCACAACTATGACATCTGTCATTGGAAAAACAAAAGAACACGATCGAGTTGTAGAGAATTCAAACTTAAAAATCGACCTGTCTCGGCTTTATTCCACAATTTGATACTTTCGGTAAATAAATACCTCCAGGCTGTATTGCCATATCGTATTATAGTCTAAATCTTAAAAAATTAACGAATCTTAAAAAAAAAATTCCAGTGCCGTGCTCGATGAGCTCGACACTACGGTTAAGTTATATATGCATATGCATACGCAAAAAAAACAATCCTTAAAAAAATGTTCACGCTTATGACGATAAAACACATTTAATCTTCTTTAGTCCACGTCGGTTAGCCATTGGATATTACTCCCCATGAAAAGTGAGATTTAATATCGAGATACAGAGACGTAGAACACCAGACAACATGGGTTCAATAAATAATCTGTTTAAGGTTTTTGTCTACTAATTAAGTAAAAAAGCTAAATTATTATTTTCGATTATTTTTTCCAAGGAATTTAGGAAACATATGGATACGATTTTAAATCCAAAATTTGAAACACCAATCAACATTAAATAAATTAACCTAATATTTTAAATCGAGTAAAGTTATTTTGCTTCATATGTTAGTTAGTTGGTGCACGAGATTGGCCTATAAAGTACGAGAAAATAGATTTAAAAAAAAATTCTTCTTACCTTGTTGAATCGGTGCCTAACAAGAAAAAACGGAATGCTGAGAGAAATCGTTTTTATCAATTTATATATAGCTTAGGATGTTTTGGTTTTGTGAAGGTCCCGAACGTGACGATCCTGCTTTAAGCATTGTCGTAGTCGTTGTTTTGTTTTCTCGTCTATGAATGAATTCGCTTAACTGGGTCATCCACCTTGCTTCGAAAGACAAGGAAATAACGATAATACAAACGTGTAAGGAATTTATTATTTTTTTTTTTTTTTTTGACAAAAATTGTAAATTTAGCCAAATTTACAAGTATCTTTGTTGATCTATCTTACATACAGGGTACTGCATCTCACATCCCGTCTTCTGTAGCTGAGTTATTAATTAAGTTAGGATTTTAATACTTTGCATGCTGTATCTGTATCTTAGAGTGCATTTTAGGAAAATATTTGCGATTATACAGGATATCACAAAAAAGTGTGACATATTTTTTTAATCTACAATCCCCATATTTTTTGCGTATTTGGGTGTCTCCTATGGTTATCATTACCCTAAAATTTTATCAAAATCGGTGCAGTAAAACCGGCGAAAAAAAAATAAAATTTAAAAAAATTGGTTTAACTCCACTGATTTTAAAAATTATTGAAAAATACAAATGGTGTTTCTCTATCACACTTGAACTAGGAACTTATTAATACAGGTGTAAATGTCTCGTTGACTAATTTTGGGTGATCTGAATTATACAGGGTATTCAAAATTTCCTGTCAAACTTTAAAGAACTTTTTCTTTCTTGTTTTAAATGTAAGCCCTGTATTTTTTGCTCGTATTCGATGCAAAATTAAATAATAAAATTTTTCTAAATACATCCCTATCAAAATTCCTAAAACATTAAAAGTTATTCACCAAAATCTGGGGTTTTCACCTATTTCAATTACAATTTCAATATTTCAGTAAGTATTTCAATACTTTTGACATATTTTTACTATTGTATGTATTATTATTATTTTATTTAACTGGTTTTCGGCCAAGTCTTTTTGTGATGAGTTACAGCAAGAGCTTGTGGATATGATATTCATATTCGGAGAATCCCTAAAGAACTGTTTTTTGGCAAGTCGACTTTATATGGAGCGTTATCCGGAACGACGGCATCGGCATCCAGACAGGAGGAGCCTGCAACCGAAAGACAGAATACACAAAGCCAGTTCGAATTAGACCAGTTTGAACTGAAGAAAATAAATTAGACATGTTGCTGTCCATTGCGGCCCTTGAAAATGACAATGGAACTTACCGTTCCGAACTACAGAGGCTGCAGGAAAAACTGATGGTGAAGACCCAGGAAGTGCAGCTACTGACTATGAAGCAACTCGATGACAATTCAAATGCTATATATTCATCTCTAACTGAGCCCAGGGAGGACAGGCCGGCCGGACCCCCCCCCCTGGCTAGCCTCTTAACCCTTAAAAAGCGTGGTGGACATTGATAGAGGCAGGTTTTTTTTATTCTGGCTGATGAATATAGCAAGCATCATAACATGCTCTTAGTAAGTGCCAATCTCTTAAAAATTTTAGAGTAGAGTCATATATTAAGCCAGGTGGTGACTTTGTTAATGTAATAGAAAGCGTCATATTTCTGACCAAAACTTACACCGAGAAAGATTATGTTGTTGTGCTGGCGGGTTCAAATGAATTTTTCAAGTAATAGGTCTCCTACAATTAAGGCTATTTGGAGTAAGCTGCTCCAAATATAATCAGTATGACATGGTTTCGGCAGTTTCCAAAACGAGTGAATAATTGTAGCAACATGAGTGTTTCACATTTAAATATAACAAACCGCAGGGGATTCAAGATCAGTAATAGTCATATTGCTAAGTCAATGTAAAGCGGCATTAGTGGGAACTTAATTTTTATAGAAATTTCAGACTCTCCAGAGGTTGTGAAAGCTTGCTTAAACTTGGAGTCTAGCGGGAACTCTACAATGGAGATTGAGAAAGTAACATCCCATAACTTATCGGTATCCTCAAATTCCGAAGTGTTCAAGATTAGTGAGAATTCTTTTTTAGGGTAGACACCAATAATCTAAGTATTCTCTTATTAAATGTATAATCTTGAAGATCTAAGACTGGCGATTTAGAACTATTTCTGGATGAACTTGGCTATCCAGCACTTTTATTGCTCACAGAACAATGGCTAAAAGCTGAGGAACGAATTCATATTTTCAATTATAGCGTTAAAACCAAATACTGTAGAAGTAACCTTGCACATGGTGGCTCAATTATTCTTGTAAAGGATGATGTAGATTTTAGCTTTAAGGAAGAAACCAAATAGAGCTATCTTTGTGATGAGCTCAGCTTTGAGTATTCTGTGATATATTCTGTAAGACCAAAGACAATCCACGAATTGTCTTTGGTAAGACTTAATCTGTGTATTGTATGTGTATTACATCCTTCTAACCCATGTAGTAATACCTTCCTCTTAAGACTAGAATTACTCTTAACTGCTTTACCTCCTCGTTCATACTTTTGGGGTTTATAATTTTTTTTACGATTTTTTTAAATAAATATAGAAGAATTTATCGCAAAACCATAAAAACTGCCAAGAATAAATATTTTAGGGATAGATTAGAGGCAGCGCATATGAAACAAAAGGGACCTGGAATATTGTTGGCTATCCGAGGGGTGCAACAAAATCGATAAATTATAACTCTCAATTAGATGCTAACAAATTGAATTTCTTCTACTGTTCTGTTGCTTTTCAACGGAGTCAAGTCATCCCAGCTACCTTAACCGACCCTTTATCCCTATTAAAGGGAGATACTGGTGAGTCTTTTTGCTTTATACCTGTAACAGCTAAACAAAATGAGGATGTATTGCGAGAATTAAAAAATTAAAATTCTACAGGCTGAGATGGCATCTCCTCTAAGGTCCTTGTTAACCTACCCACATCACCCCTTACTACATTGGCTGACTATGCTATCGCCTCTTTTTTAAATGGTGAATTCCCTGATTTACTAAAGAAGGCTATTTTATTCCTATTAATAAGCAGGGTGAAGACACTGCTGCCTACTACAGACCAATTTCATTATTGCCTTCACTGTCGAAAATCATCGAAAAACTTCTTAAAGAAAGGATGGTTAATTTCTTGAATGCGAAAAATATTTTAAATAAGTCCCAATTTGGTTTCCAATATTCAAAAACTACAAACGATGCCATCTTTTATGTGCTGAAAGGTCTCTATCTGAGCCTTAATGATGGAGAGGTTGCCGCGGTAGTGTTTTGTGATCTGGCTAAAGCCTTCGACTGTGTTTCACATGAGATTCTGCTGCGAAAGCGTAAAGCCTATGGCTTTCGGGGTTCTATTTTGGAATGGTTGAGGTCCTTTTTGTCAGATAGATGTCAAAAGGTTCATTTTGACAATAGTAAGCAGAGGAGCTGTGTGTTATAGCTGGTATGCCATACGGCTCGGTTACTGGGCCCCTACTCGTCCGCTTATATAATAATAATAATAATAATAATAATAATAATAATAATAATAATAAT